>JAULBS010008573.1:0-11237 GCA_032355785.1 Symmetromphalus regularis | reverse complement strand
TTTAGTTTCTCAAGCATTGCCCCCCCCCCCCTCCACAAAAAAAAGCAACAACAAAACTAAACAACAACAAACAAACATAGGGTAGGAGGGAGAAAAAAGTTTTAAAATGTCTTAGGAGGAGAAAATTAAATTTGGTATAAAATTACCAGTTTTACTCATTTAACTGGTCATATGCCTGCATACGTCTATATTCACCCCCTATGAAAAGAAATTATTTAACTTCAAAGAGTAAATTAAATGTTTTTGTTTAAACAATAGTGTATGTTTTTTTCTTTCTTTTTTTCTTTTCTAGCCTTCAGGACAGTCGGCGGAAATAAAATAAGTGTCAATTGTCACTTTTAATTTTATTTTAATTTAACAAAATGTAGGGTCAGCAGGTTCGTGAAACGAATAATAAAATATCTGGCCTAAGTACAGATCTATACATTTTATTTTTTATATCACGAAATAGACTGCTACATGAGTACACATACACGTAAAGCAGCTATATATTTGACACGTGATCCACGTGTGCTATATGCAGAAGTCGTTTTTTTCTGACAGTAATGTTATGTTTAAAATGTTTTATTGATAATAATCTTGCACTGATTTTCCTCAAAATCAAATTGGTGACACTAATTTCAGACATTTTCTCAGACATTAAGATTTTACTATGATATCTACAAAAAAAAAAAGAGAGTAATGTTTGTTTTATTTAACGCCGCCTCTAGAGCACATTGATTTTTTATCTTATCATCGGCTATTGGACGTCATTTATATGGTCAATCTGACATATTTATTTAGAGTAAACCCGCTGCCACCACATAGGCTATTCTTTCCGATAAGCAACAAGTGGTCTTTTATATGCACAGACAGGACAACACATACCACGGTCTTTGATGAACTAATCGTGGATCACTGGTTGGATCGGAAAAATAGCCCAAACTGCAAATGGGTCCACTGAGAAGGATCGACCCGACGACCGACTGATTCAGAGGCGGACATGACATTTTCTTAGAGATTTAGATTTTACTATGTTACGTATGACACCCACGACTCATCCAACTGTATTAACGCAGCTGAATTTTTTTTTTTTTTAATTAGGTTACGTGTTCCTTACCAAATCATTGGCCAACCCATGTGTATGGGGTCCCTGCAACCACATTTTAAAAAATTGGGACATCCCTCCAATATTAAAGTGATATTTTAGGGCATGGAACCGGGGGTGGCGGGATGGGGGCACAATCCCCCCCCACACACACACACACACTTGTGAGCCTTTTTTCACATTGTTTGCCATTGTAACAAAAATCTGATACAGAATTTGTACCCGATCCGTCAATGCCCCCCACCCACCCAAACTCATACTCCCAAAGTTGTTCCTACGAATCTGTAAGAGTGTCCAGTAATTTAACGTCTTTCATTTATAATTTTTGAATTTGATAATATCACACGAAATGTACATTTAAATTAGTCGTCATCGCTAAAAAAAGATAAGGGACGATCTGTTATCTGTGTTAATATTTAACACCATTCCATAAATGATGTTGTTTTGCCTGATACTTGTGTTTTGTCTTCTGAAATAATTTTGAAATTCAAAATGGCTAAAGTGGCAGTCCTCATAAAACATCAAATGAAATAATATGTTGCAGGACAATATTTTCTAAGTGTGTGGTTGTATTCGTGTGTTTTACTACTAAAAGATGCAAAATTATTGGACACCCTAAAATATCAATTTAAAATATCTTTGAACCCGCCCCTTTCGAAAATTCCTATCTCCGTCTCTTTAGAATAGTCCTATTGCTTTACTCAGAATACTGATGCATACAATTTTCAGTCTATTTTAGAATGTTTAAGTTTTTATAAAATGACATCCAAATTTTAATTTTGTGCTGTATGTCCTATGTACATTCGTAGTATCCATCCATTCATTCGTCCGTCCATCCTTCCCACCATCCATCCATTCATCCATCCATCAATTCGTCCGTCAGTCTTCCTTCCATCTGTCTGTCTCTCTGTCCGTCCGACCGTCCGTCTGTCCGTCCGTCCGTCCCTACCTCCCCCTCCCTCCCTGCCTCCCTCCATCCATCCATCAATTCGTCCGTACGTACGTACGTCCATCCTTCCTTGCTTCCTTCCTTTCGTCTATCCATCCATCCATCCATCCATCCATCCATCCATCCATCCATCCATCTATCCATCCATCCATCTATCCATATCCACCCATCTATCAATCCATCTCCTCACATCCAACTGTCTACCCGCCCGCCCGTCCGTCCGTTCATTTCTCCATCCATCCATCCATCCATCCATCCATCCATCCATCCATCCATCCATTGTTCTATCATTAATATTTACGTTCTCTTTGAAGTGAACTAATCATCTGTCCAATAAGAAATGAGAATAGCCTGCGCGATAAATATACACAACTGACTGTTAAAACGAATTGGGAAGTCTTGTTAACACGATCTCATTATCACGAAGGCAGACGACACTTACAACGCAACAGACCCACACACGGAGAAAAGAACTGGCCGCGTTATATGGTTACGTTCGTTATTACCGATAGACAGGAATTTAGAAGGCAATGCATAATAAGGAGTGCGCGAGAGCTGCTTTTGTCGTCTGCAAGAGCCAGGGGTAGGTTCCTATACACAGATTTCCATCTGAGGTGAATTAACGTGGAATGGAGTAAAATACATCCCTCGTTCATCAAGATCACGTTTAATGCGACTTGTAATTTGTGTTTCGAGTTTGTCAAATGAAGAATTTTCTTCGAGGAGTCGAGATGCATAAGAAATCGTCTGACTTTTGATTCTGTTTAATTCCATGATTGAATATCGATGAATTTGACTTCTCTGTGGTTTTGAATGAGAACTTAAAATAGATCTGCAAAGAGATCTCAACATATTCCACAACTAAAAGATACCAAGGCAGACGACATCGCAGCAACAGATGGGTCATACGTCAGATATGATAATTTAGAAAACGTTCTAAGAAAACGAAATGAAATAATATCAAGGCAGATGTTATCACAGTAAAGGTTACAGAACATATTAATACAACGTAAGTTATCCTAGTGAACGTTATCACAGAAAAATGCTATCAGGGTATGACTGTTCATGATAATTTAGAAAACGTTCTAAGAAAACGAAACGAAACAAGATCAAGGCAGATGTTATCACTGTAAATGTTACAGAACATACTGATACAACGTACGTTATCCTTGTGAACGTTGTCATAGAAAAATGCTACCACAGCATACTTTATGATTGCACTTTATCAGAACATGCGTCATCACAGAAAACATTCTCAAAAACGCATATTACCAGTGTGTTACAAGGATATTATGAGTGTACATTAACATAGTGAACGTTATCACAGAAACATTCTACCACAGCATAAGCTATGACTGTCACTTTATCAACACATACGTCATCACAGAAAACATTCTCAAAAACGTACGTTACCAATGTGTTACTAGGACATTTTAACATGACATTAACACAGCAAACGTTACCATACTGACGATATCAAAACGTACACCACAACGAATAATACAATACATCCCACTCATTAAAACAAACTAAATGCGATCGTGGTAACCTATAAGCAGTGGCTGAAAGTAAACGCACCATTAGAATGAAAATAGTACTTGCGTGCAGACCGCAAATTCTTTTGTAATTCCAGATTCAAATTACACAAAAAATCCTATATCATCTAGTCTCAAGAGCATTATGCATTGACGTTTGAAAGTGATCTTTCCATGGTTAGAAAAACAAGAAGCTCAAAGGTTAAACAGTGCACATAAGCATTAAAATGGAAGAAGACAACAAACTGGATATGTTGATGTCAGCGATATGTTTTGTGAATAAATTATTCCCGGTGGAATGTAATTTCGTGTAGAAAAGAATACTGGATTCTTAATTAAAACTGGAGGTGAAATCTTATTTCTGGGTGATCCTATATCTTTATACATAAATTCTAAAGGAATATATTCACCGGAGAATTAGATATTTTAAATTATCATATAATTAACCGTTAGATATAATATATTGAAGATGTATACTATTTTAAAACATCTAAATGAATGTAATATATGTAGGTGATATGGTAAAATGTTGTCAGTGTTTGTTTAAATGATAGTTCCATGTATAGGTAATTAGCGTTATATCTATCAAAAATATATTAGAAAATTCTTTGTGTGAAATTGCGAATGACATTACTATTTGTGTTATGGATGTGACGGGAATATAACAAAAAGATCCTGTAACATGGAAGTCGATTACAGTTGTGAAAATACAACGCAAAACATTTCAACTGACGGTGTATGACATTTAATTGTGTGTTGTAATTGTTATAGGAAAATGCAAAACATTTTGTCTGCGTGACGGAGTGTTTCCCACCTTCATGTTGTATTTGTCACAGGAAAATATATAACCTTCTTTTTCTGTGTGACGGAGTATGACGTTTACCTTGTTTTTGTTGTAAAAGGATAGCACAAAACAGTTTGTCTGTGTGACGGAGTATGACTACCTCTTTATTGTAAAAGGATAGCACAAAACAGTTTGTCTGTGTGACGGAGTATGACCTTACCTCTTTATTGTAAAAGGATAATACAAAACATTATATTTGTGACGATATATGACATTTTCTTCTGTGTTACACTTGTGACAGGATAATACAAAAAAAGTGTATTGTGAGTGTTTCTGTGAAACAGAGAATTTTCCTACCTTCATGTTGTATTTTTTACAGGAAAATATATAACCTTTTTCAGTGTGACGGAGTATGACAGGCATCTGATTTGTATTTGTGAAATGAGAATTCAAAATAGAATACAAATTACTGTTGCTCTGAAAGAAAAATGAAAAGCATTTTGTCTTTGTAATGGAAAATAATGTCGAACTTCGATTTAATTATGAAAAGAAACTGTGGTCCAATCAAACCTTCGATATGTTAATGCATCGATGTGTTATTGTGAATAACATGCAAAACATTCCCTTTACGTGACTTTGTTTAACGTCCACGTTTTGTATCTTTATTGCGAATAGTAAATACAAAACATTCTATCTCTGTGATCACATATGATTTTAATAAGCATCACATGTTTTGAGAATATAAATTATAAAATATTTTGTTTGACAGTTTTTGACGTCTACATCTTGTTTGTCACTTTGAACAGATAACACAAAACACAACATCTGTGTTAAGGTTTAACTTCAAAGGTGTTGATGTTAATACAAAATGCAAAACATTCCTTCTGTGTGCTAAAGGTAGGCCTAACATTCCATTTGTCTGTAAAATGTAGGCCTAACCTCCAGTGTGTTATTGTGAACAGAAAATGGAAAACTTTACCTCTGTGTGTTAATGGTAGGCCTAACCTTCAACGTGTTACTGTGAACAGATAATGCAAAACATTCCATTTGTCTCTTAAATGTAGACCTAACATCCGATGTGTTACTGTGAACAAAGAATGCAAAACATTCCATTTGTGTGCTAAAGGTAGGCCTAACCTCCAATATGTTAGTGTGATCAGAAAATGCAAAACATTCCATATGTATGTTAATGATAGGCCTAACCTCCATTGTGTTATTGTGAACAGATAATGCAAAACATTCCATTTGTATGTTAAATGTAACCCTCACCTTTGGTGTATTTATGTGAATAGAGAATGAAAAACATTCTATCTGCGTGATAACGGTAGACTTTACCTCCGATGTGTTACTGTTAGAGAACGCAAAACATTTGTGTGTAATCGTGTTTTACGCCTACACATCGTGTGTCATTATCAATAGAAAACACCAAATATGCAGTATGTGATACCGGTATAACCTCCGATATGTGGAGAAATTGTAAAACATCTCCGCGTGAGCGCCTTTAACTGTGTCTTACGTTACTATCTGTGTCGTCGTGGTTGATGCCAACGGTAAAGGAAATCATGTCATCCAGCGCGGTTGACATTGAGATGTCGGAGAAGATGTCGCTACACACGACGGAGGACACGAAAGGTACATCCGGGGAACACGTCGTACCGTAAGTTTATTTAAAGTGTCGTCGTCAAACTTGTTTATATTGTGCATTTTTAATGTTTCTATTCATATTTTAAAGAACAAAATGTAATTCTCTATATTCAATAAGTAATTACAATAATTAACTTATTAAATTAGAGGATCGAATTTTTTTTTTATAAGTTAAAATCAGCATTGCTTATGTTCCTGTATGACCCATCCAACCAATAGCCGATGTTTAATTAATTTTTTTTGTGCTGGGGGTCGTTAAACAAACAAATAAACAAATGCTTCTGTTTCTTGATAGTGTTCCCCTCAAACAGTGTATCCATACATACATAGCAAAACTTGTCTCATATGTTTAACATATAAACAAAAATATGTTTAATATGTCTAACATACGTTTGACATCATCTACAACATCATTTTTATGTTAAACATATGTTATATAATAGGTTAGAGAAATATTACATAATTCAAATGTAATTTTATAACATGTTAATCTGAACTGTTCACATGTTAAATATGTTTTAGTTTAGGCAAAACATTTTTTTTAAAAGTTTTATATTTTAAATGTCATAAATGTTGGTATGCATGAAAGGTTCAATGTGCATATAAATCTAAAATAACCAGGTACCTCATATTTGAGAAATGGGTGTTTATGTGAAACTTGATTTGTTCGTATTTGAAAACATGTTTAACATAATTTATGTTCGTTTATTTAAATGTTAGACATGCCATGAATATGTTATACATACGTGACTAGTTTTGCTATGTAGAAAACATGTTTAACATATATTCGCTTATTTAAATGTTGGACATGTTATGAATATGTTAAACATACGTGACTAGTTTTGCCATGTAGATAACATGTTTAACATATGTTCGCTTATTTACGTTAGACATATTATGAGTATGTTAAACATACGTGACTAGGTTTGCTATGTAGATAACGTTAAATAAAACGCCCTACGATATCCAGTTTATATTTAGAATGAAATAATGTTTTTTTTTATCGTCTTTACGTAAAGCAAGTCTCCGCTTCCATAGCAGAACCCTAAATATTTATACTTATTTGTTTCCACCTGTGAACCGGTCGGTCGTAGGGTCGATACTTATCAGTGGACCCATTGGCAGTTTGAGATATTTTCCATACCAACCAGTGGTCCACAACTGGTTTATCAAAGGCCGTTATGTGCTGTCCTGTCTGTGGGATGGAGCATATAAAAGATCCCTTGCTGCTTATTGGAAGGAGTAGCCTATGTGGCGGCAGCGGGATTCCTCTAAAGACATATGTCAGAATGACCATATGCATGACGTCCAGTAGCCGATGATTAGATAAAAATCAGTGTGCTCTAGAGGCGTCGTTAAATAAATCAAACTTTACTTTTTAAGCAAACAGTCCTTTTATTCTAAAGAAGTAATAATTGATGATTGCCGTATCATGGATGCTACATTTGAAATTATGACATTAATCATGTGAAACTTTGCCCATGCCTGTTTATTGTAATAAAATATTTTAGCATATATATAATAGCTGATACTTCATTTAGGGAGCAGAGCAAAAGTATTTTGAGGACAAAGAAACAAAATTGTTTTGTTTGAGGTGGAGAAGGCTAATAGTTTATTTTCTTTTTAAAAAAAGGAAAATTAAAGAAAATAAATTTATTAAAAATAAATTAATTAAATATTCACTAGAACAAAACCAATTTTTATGTTAGTTTTAATTTTAAATGTTTGTTTTTTAATAATAATCTGCATTATTACTTAGCATAGTAACAAAAACAAACCATTTTCTTTCATTTTTTGGTTTTATTTTTTTCTTTCTTGAATGCCTCTTGCTATGATAGAGGGTGTTTGATACTGTTGCATTGACTGATGCATCTGAACTGTTTAACATTGAATTTGTTTACATAAAGCAAACAATAATATTAATAATAACAACAGAAGTCATTTTGTATGTTGAAAAGGGATGGGAGGGATTTGGGGGAAAAGAAAACAAATTTGTTTCTTTGGTTTCAAAGTAGGTTTGCTCCTTTAGGGACCAGCACTTCGTATATAAATCATGTTTTATTTTATTTCTGAATTGTATGTGCACACTGGATGCATTGCATGAATGTCGTACAGTCGATTGTCATTTAAAACATGCACTTATAGTCTGTTTACGCTAATGGAACATGGTTTTTGACAAATAAAAACCAAAATAGGTAACTTATTGAAGTTGTTATTTTTCGAAAAAAAAAAAAGTCCTATTTTTTTCTCTGGATTGATGTGTCCATTGGTTCTGTATTGTTTAAACGGCAATCAAAAGTATTGTTTTGGACTTCGAGCCAGCGTTAATTTGACCACCATTTTGCAGATCGGACAAATCCATATAGAATGGGGATGTTAGGTAATATTTGTATAAAGTATTTTTACGGTAAGTAGTTATTATTTTATAAATATTTATCATAACTTAATATCAATGCTATATTTGCAAAGATTTATTTATTAAAGCAAGAACGATGAACGAGATACAAATTTTACCGGAAATGACCGAGATGTTCAGAATTTGAGTTACCTCACTTTGTAATGATGTCGTCTGCCATGTATGTTGCCGTTGTCAAATATAATCAAGTTTTACACTATGTTGAATGGGTAATATTTTAAATTATTATTGAACAAAGTAATGAAAACAATTGGAATATAGGACATTTTTGTTATTTCCAAATCTCTAGTCCTTTTTTCGCCTAGGTTCATGCAAACTAAAGTAATCGAAAAAAATCCATGTTCCAAGTAGTGTAAACAGACTATACATGTAGTTCTGTATAAAGTAAAACAGTAAAGTTTGTTTTATTTAATGACGCCTCTAGAAGCACATTGATTTTTATCTTATCATCAGCTATTGGATGTCAATCATATGGTCATTCTGACATACATGTATGTATTTGGAGGAAACTCTCTACTGCCACATGGGCTACTCTTTTCTGATATGCAGCATGGGGTCTTTTATATGCACTGTCCCACAGACAGAACAGTACTTTCCATGGCCTTTGACGAAACAGTTGTGGACCACAGGTTGGAACAGAAAATAGCCCAAACAGCAAATGGGTCCACTGAGAAGGATTGATCCGACGACCGACCGGTTCACAGGCAGACACCATTTCAGCTACATCCAGCTCCTTAGTTCTGTATGCACCAGTCACTGTTAAATATACCCCTAAGAAAAAGTTACTATGTTACAGTATTGCAGATTGTACAGTTAACTATGAATTACTTTCTGTAACTCACAGTTAACTATGAATTACTTTCTGTAACTCACAGTTAACTATGAATTTCTGTAACTCACAGTTAACTATGAATTACTTTCTTTAACTCACAGTTAACTATGAATTACTTTCTGTAACTCACAGTTAACTATGAATTACTTTCTGTAACTCACATGTAACTATGAATTACTTTCTGTAACTCACATGTAACTATGAATTACTTTCTGTAACTTGGTATAACCGAACTCCTCAGTAGACTCATTTGCGGTTTGGGCTATATTCTGTTCCAACCAGTGGTCCACAACTGGTTCATCAAGGCCGTGGTATGTGTTGTCCTGTCTGTGGGACAGTGCATATAAAATACCCCTTGCTGCTTATCGGAAAGAGTAGGCTATGTGGCAGCAGAAGTTTCCTCTAGGTAAATATATCATAATGACCATATGATTGACATCCAATAGCCGATGATAAGATAAAAATCAATGTGCTCTAAAGGTGTTGTTAAATAAAACAAACTGTACTTTGACCATATAATTGACATCCAATAGCCAATGATAAGATAAAAATCAATGTGCTCTAGAGGCGTCGTTAAATAAATCAAACTTTACTTTACTTGGTACAACCGAACAGGATGTTTCTGTTTGATACACTAGGTTATGCTTAACTTCTGTTGCCATGTATACAATACTCTGTTGATTGCTTAATCAATGATTGCAGAGTAGGTGGAAGGGGAGAGGGGCATGGCCCTTCCTTAACTTTTAGGAGACAACTAATTTTTAAAATTACTAAAAAATATTTTTTCATGAATAAAACTTATTTTCAGTCTGGGTGATAACAACGTGGCCAAAATCCTGAGAGTTTTCGAAGTACAGTATGAGGTCACTTACATTTCAGTGCCCGCCCCCCCTCCACCCTCTTCAGATGCATTCGTGTTAATACATGTTTAATTGTATACATACATACTTCAGTTAGTTTTATAATATTATGGGGATCAATAGTTTCTTTTAGCAATTGAAGAATGTTTTCACAAAACTTAAAAAAGTCCACATTTCAGATAAATGGAGAAAACTGCTATTATTGAATGGGACATTCTTATAATGGCATTTTTACATTCTTAAAACAGTATTTGTACTTTCTGAAAACATCATATGCACATTCTTAAAATGGTACTTGTTCATTTTGAGAACAGAACATTCTTATAACAGCATTTGTACATTCTGAAAACAGCACGTGCACATTTTTAAACTGTTACAGCATTTTTGCATTTTCAAAGCAGCATACCAGTATGCACATTCTTTAAACTAGCATTAGTACATTCTTAAAACAGAATTTGTACTTCCTGAAAACAGCACTTGAACATTCTTAAAACAGAATTTGTACATTCTTAAAATTGGCACTTGAACATTCTTAAAACAGCATTTGTACATTCTTAAAACAGCATTAAATTTCTGAAACACTGATATAAACATTTTACTGTTTTGGCACTTAAAATCTTCTGCAGTCATTGAGAATTGTAAAACATTGTTCTCATACTGGTCAGTTTGGCTGAACATATAAGTAAACAAAACAGTGAATCCATTTCTTATGACACACTGGATTGTATTCCTAACTACACCTAATTTATTCAAAATAAATGATGAATTATAATCCAGTCTGACACTGTAACAGACAGTATGCCCCACTATGCATACATTAGCGGTATTGCACATGCAACCAGTTCTCTTGGCTTTTACACCCCACCCGTCTGCCAAATATAATAAGAAACTAATTTCATTGTAATTCCTTTGTCAAACATTTCCGTTCCAACCAGTGGCCTGCAACTGGTTCATCAAAGGCCATGGTATATGCTGTCCTGTCTGTGGGAAGGTGCATATAAAAGACCCCTTGTGGCAAAAAAGAGTAGCCTATGTGACAGCAGAGCGTTCCATTAAATAAATATGTCAGAACGACCATATGATTGACGTCCAATAGCTGATGATAAGATAAAAATCAATGTGCTCTAGAG
>JAULBS010008563.1:0-11240 GCA_032355785.1 Symmetromphalus regularis | reverse complement strand
AGAATCAAAATCTTCACCTTCAGTAAACCCCAAACTAATATTTATTCCCAATTAGCTCTTCAAAATCTCTGCGTAGCCCACGCCGCCATTGCTCGCCACGTTACGAAAAACTTCCAGAAAAAGACCTGCTTTTACACCGAAAATTACGATCGATAAAGGAGTCCTAATACTTCAAAAATCCTCTATTTGCAATTGGGTACATCTTATTTATATGGGTATTGCGTCATTTCCTCCCATAATGCAACAGGAAATACTAATTATAAAGGGCCAGTTCGAATGGCTACATATGTCGCCTTCAGTACTCATGGATTCGCATAACGTCGGCGAGATAAGTTGCCTGCAGTGTCCAGAAGGTTAATAAAACAAAACACAGAGAAATATTAAAGATAATGTCTTTTTTTCATAATTTTTTTAATATTTATATTTTCTAATAATGATAGTAATGCTAACATTAAAGTAATCACCATTCTGAGGCAGGACTGTACTTTTATTATATTTTCCTTTCCTTTCTTATTCATTGTCTTCCCTAGTAAACAGGCAACCTGCCCGTGAATAAGCCCATGCCCCACTAAGTGGCAAACAAACTACTTTACCCCCCTGGACTTATTTCCGGTCAAATACGGTAATTGCTGAATCAGATGCTAAATCCTTTTATTGCTATATCAGTTCAAAGAAAATCATCAATCAATTTTTGTGATGGCAGTAAAATAGTGCTGCTAATCAATTTTACTATAGCTTTTATTACAGCTTTGTTGTTTGCCATTGCGAATTTCAAGAACTATGTACTAACCATATTCTTAGCACACACCAAGCATTTCGAAATTTCACTAATAATCATTTTGTTTCTATGTCTCTAGTGTAGTTTTAGTAACTCGCTTTTCATTCATGTTGAAATTTTGACATAACAGCACATTGTGTAGATGGGTTACACAAAATGAAATGGGAACCCTAAAAAAAAAAAAAAAAATAGAGTACGCAATTTTTTTATTTGGACAGGCATGCATGTATTGGTGAATTTCATCCAGCTCTCTATAATATCACATACAATTCCATAAAATAAAACTTAAATTTAAATACATACTTCAGAGAATCAAAATTTTGTAGAATACATTTATAACTTTTATATTAATTAATAAAATATTTTGTTTTGCACATGAATAATAACCATGCAGACGTGTGTATTTTAGACGTGGTTCGTTGCTCAGCACAGCGATATTTGTGTTCGCTGCAACCGCACCTGTTAATGGATACTGTGGAGGTAGTCTCTATGCCAGAATGGGAGGTAGGATTTCTGTTATCTTCTGACATTGTCATCTTTTTATTTTTGTTACAAAAATTGTTAATATCTTTAGGATATAAATTGCTTAAACTTAGTTTAACCTTTTATGTTTTTCATGTTTCCCACAACATTTTGAGTGTCTGTTTGTAGTAATGTGTATCATGCTGACTTGTTAACTGTTATTTCACCTTTGTGAAGGATAGTCCACTGTACACAACACATTCTTTTATAGATGGATGAAAATGATCTACTGAACGAAATTAAATGTAAATTTTGTAACTGTTATTGCAGGGAAGGTGTGGATTAAACAGATGATTTTGAGTGCCTTCATGCTGCCGACATTTGTTTGTGGGACAGCATTCTTCATTAATTTCATTGCCATTTACTATCATGCTTCACGGGCCATTCCTTTTGGAACAATGGTAAGTGTGCACAATGATCTTTGGTGTAAGCAGAATAGACGTTTGGTGTTAACAGAATAGACGTTTGGTGTTAGCAGAATAGATGTTTGGTGTTAGCAGAATAGACGTTTGGTGTTAACAGAATAGACGTTTGGTGTTAGCAGAATAGACGTTTGGTGTTAACAGAAAAGACGTTTGGTGTTAGCAGAATAGATGTTTGGTGTTAGCAGAATAGACGTTTGGTGTTAGCAGAATAGATGTTTGGTGTTAACAGAATAGACGTTTGGTGTTAACAGAATAGATGAAGTGTGTTGATATACGTTGAACTCGTTACTTGTGTTGGAGAAATTAAGATAATCTGTCCTTTTTATTGGAATGCAATTTTTTTTTTTTTTATACAATGTATATCTCTATTTATCAAATAAATTCTTAAAACTAACCATGGAAAATCAATTAAAAAAAATAATAATAGAGATGATTCCTGATCAATGTAAATTAATAAGCTGTTGATGATTTTGTGTATTAGTTGTGTAATGATCTCTAAAATTTGTTTAGTGATTTGCAATCCAGTACTAATAACATATTCTCTGCCAACACATTGCTTTACTAAATACAGTAGTATTACAAAAGCAGTTGCTGTTGTGCCTTAATTAAAGAATTGGTTTTTGTTTTGTTAACAAATGAGAAAAGACAAGGTATAATACAAAATCACATATGATAGATCATCCCCTAATTTTCTATAGTAGTGACTACAGCTTTGACTATGCATACATTGTAAGTAGTTGGCATGATTTCATCAAATTCCAAGATTACTGCTGATCCTATTTTCATTCTGAATAGTTGCAGTCCTTATAAAATGTTTTAACAAAGCTCTTGATGGCTGCAAAATAGTTTAATTTTAAGATTGTGGGTTTGTTTTGTTAAATGACTGACTGATTGATTGATGAATACAAATTGTTTTTCAGGTGGCCGTTACCTGTATATGTATATTTGTAATCCTCCCACTGACACTGGTTGGAACCGTTCTAGGTCGCAACCTATCTGGTCAGCCAAACTACCCCTGCCGTATCAATGCAGTTCCAAGACCCATCCCAGAAAAGAAGTGGTGAGTTACTGTAAATAATCTTACGTTAGCAAAGATAGTGTACATTTAAAAAAATTACTCTTGCAAAGGATTAAAATGAATACAGTTTTTAGTCATAGTTGTTGTATTTTCATATAAAAAGTGCCTTTCTGGTTAACAGTCATCTAATGGTTTCACTATACCTGCTGGATAAATAGGAATTATATTTTAGTGTTCCTCTAGCATTGGTTCTAATAATACATAGAATGATTTAAAAAAAAAGTTATATGATTTTTGTTTTGTCGTCACTTGTTTAATTTGGTTCACTCACAGCAGTTATGAACAGTCTTAAGTTCAGGATCAGAAAGCTATCAGATACCCACCAACCTAGTTTTATCACTGATGTTAAACTTATTGGAAACATTAATTTTTGTAACCAGTCAAATAGCTATGTAGTGTGGACATAGGGCTGTAGTAATTTTACATATGTTTTTAGTAATATATGTTTTTATTATTATCGTTACTATTTTTTCAGGTTCATGGAACCATCTGTGATTGTTGTCCTGGGAGGAGTCCTGCCATTTGGCTCTATATTTATTGAAATGTAAGTTTTTCTTTATTAATAATAACTTTTTACAAATATAATAACATGGGGAGGGGACGGGGTGTTATAAACTAAAGATCAAAATTGTGAATGTACTAAGAAAGAAAAATGTTACGCTATAAGTTAATTTGAGATTTCTCTTTGTAGGTATTTCATATTTACGTCGTTCTGGGCGTATAAGATATACTATGTATACGGTTTCATGCTGCTTGTCTTTCTCATCCTGGCCGTTGTGACGACCTGTGTCACCATCGTCTGCACCTACTTCTTACTGAATGCGGAGGACTATCGATGGTAAGTTTTAATATTGCAGTTATCTTGGATCTTTAGTAGTTCAGAGGTAAACCATAAACTATGTTCTTAGTGTTGTCAAATCAATCCATTTGGTCAACCCATTAAGACTATTTATAGTTTGTCATTGAACAACTTGTATGTTAAATGCTACGTTATGTTGTGTCCTGTCTGTAAAAGTCAACATAAAAGAATCCTTGCTGCTAATTGAAAATGGCTTCATATGTGGCAACATTTTTTCTTCTGATTTAATAATGTCAGTCATGGAAATTGTATGGCCATTGGCGTATATACACCAGTAACGTTCATGGTACGCCTCAAGGTATATCACGTATACCCCAAGGCATTGAGTAAAAAAAAAATTGTCATTGTAGGTACAAATGGAAACAGTTTTTCTCAATTTCTGTGCACCGAGGGCCAACAAATTTGTCTCCAAAATCATTGGGGCCCAAGTGTCTCTTGGACTTGGATTTTAGGCTGAATACTAAATGTGGTGGGGTGGCATAACATTTCTTTATTGGTTGTATTATTACATTTATAAACAAATAATTTATTTCATTTTAATTTTTAATTTATTTCAGGCAATGGACGAGTTTTCTTGCTGCAGCATCTACTTCTGGCTATGTCTATCTTTATTCATTTTATTATTTTTTCTTCAAAACAAAGTAAGTATTAATTAAATTTACTGTTACTAGGTTTGTAGTTTTCAAATTGTTTTCTTTTCAAATGTATGTTAAGTTAAACATAAATTTAAACATGATAAACGTTGAACTGTAATAAAACAAAAATATTTATTTAACATTCAGATTGCAAATACACAGTCAAACCTGTCTTAAGTAGCAACCCAAGTGAGTAAGAAAACATGGCCTCTTAAAACAGGTGGCTGCTTAATACAGGTTAAATTATACTAAATAAATGATTTGGGAGAAAATAAAAGTGATCCTTTAACACAGGTGGCTGCTTAATACAAGTGGCCGCATGGGCAGGTTTGATTGTATATACTCTAAAATCGAGAATAAAAAATGAAATGGCCTTATAGAGAATGGTTTGGAAAAGTGCCATGTATCAGCGTCAAGCAACATGGATGATAAAAGCCTGTTATACAGGTCTGTGATTTAAAGTGTTACGGTGCTACAGTGTTAGGACATTAGAATCTCAAGCTGAAGAAATGATTTAAAACCTGTCAGACGTTGGATCACACGTCAAGCAACATAGATGATAAAAGCCTATTATACAGGTCTA
The DNA here is from genome assembly GCA_032355785.1 of Symmetromphalus regularis. NCBI lineage: Eukaryota > Metazoa > Mollusca > Gastropoda > Neomphalida > Neomphalidae > Symmetromphalus > Symmetromphalus regularis. The sequence goes on along the minus strand of JAULBS010008563.1, from coordinate 6,360 downwards.
TGATTTAAAGTGAGCCTCAGTCGTACAGTGTTAGGACATTGGAATCTCAAGCTGAAGAAATTATTTAAAACCTCTCAACTTTGGATCTTACTGACTACATGTTAAAATGACCAAATGTTTGACATCTTATAGACATTGATTAATAAATCAATGGACTAGTTGTGTTGTTAAACAGAAAATAAAAAGTGACCAGTCAGGTTTGTTAACCGTTACGGTATGGAGCCTTGCTTTTTAAAGTTTAAGTCGCACGCTGGTTGTCTTGATGTTTATTATTTAAAAACTGATTTAAAAAATTATATTTCTTTGTTTTTCAGAATGTATGGTCTGTTTCAGACAGCTTTCTACTTTGGATACATGGCATTATTTAGTTTGGCACTTGGTATAATGTGTGGTAAGTTATTTTCATTTTTGACAACATAGCACCATTTTCTGTTTGATGTAGTTACAAGAGTTTCACAATATGATACATATCCTAATACCTGTAACCAAATACATATGTTTGCAGTGTGTGCACAATACCATACATATAAATACAGCTGGGGTTTTAAAAGTTTTATGAGTCAAAATTGTGTGTACTCCTAAAATAAATATAATGAACAACAAGAAAGGCAAATTTAATTTGCAATGTTTGAATAAAAGTTAACTATATTTTGATGTTGGCTGCTTTGCTTACTGGAGGCATGTGCAGAGAAGTGTAAAGCATATGCCGCATGATGTTTATAGGTTTATGAATTTTTCGTATAATTTTATTAAACTGGATGTGAACAAACATTTGCATTTCTTTTGCTGTTCAGGATATTTTGCGCCTAAATGTTTTTCTTTAGTTGTATAGTGCTTCTAGCTCATAATGTTAACTTCAAGGCTTGTATAAATTGTTTATACATTTCTTATTTTGCAGGTACTTTTGGTTATTTTGGGACAAGTAAATTTGTGAGAAAAATCTATTCAACTGTTAAAATTGATTAGTCGAAGGCTTGTTTATTCCTCTCTGATGATACCGTGCAACGTTGCACAAACTGGTGATGGATGTGTGAAGAAGACTGAGGAATGTAAACGTGGTGTGATTCAAAATGACATATCTGTGACTGACAACTGTAAACTACAGTCCTAGATTTAGTGATAAGATGATAAAAATGTATAAACCACATCACAATATAGGGTTGGAATTTATTGAGGTGTACGGCAGTTATTGCCTTGCTGTCCTTGGAATGAGGATGCATCAAATGTACAAGCGGCAAATGCACAAGTTCTTTAGGAAACATGGAGACAGAAGTTGTAAAGCTGTCGTGAAAATCAACCTTTGACAACAAATCCAGTTTGATTGTATTTTTGGAGCTTAATAGTTACAGTACTTAATAGTACTTCTCTAGTAAAAACAAGCTTTTGAAGTTTTGGTGAAATGTTATTTCCAGCTTTGAAGACAACTCATTCTTTTATTCAATATTTTGTTTTGTTGTGAAGATCTTTATTATAATGATATAGTGTAGATTATTATTATTATGAAGATTACTGATCCAGTGGCCTTTGAAAAGTAATTAAAAATAACAGAAATTGGGCTACAGTATAAAAGAAGAAAAAAATCTTAATTTTTTTTTTTTATCTCATGTTACTTGCAAATTAAATTTAGGTGTGGTTAAGAAATGATATCTGTTTGATCTGGGATCACTCTTCTTAGGAGGTAAATAATGACTCATTTATTTTAAAGTTCACGCCTGCTGTCATAGGGACCACATACTCTGGATGTGTGAAAATTTCCTGCGGTGCTAGATTTTGAGAGTACAACAAAAAGTCACTTATTTTCAGATATATATAAATAAAGAGTATATTTTAACATTCAACAAAAGCTTTAGTTAGCAATAACAAAAACAATGGTTGAAAATGGCAACCAATAACCAGTACAGAAAGGCCACAGTGTTCATTTATTAATCTGTATGACCTAGTCGAGACATGCATTAATTACATACTAACCTTACTTAAAATCATGTAAGGGATGTTCTAGAAACAGTCGCAGACAGGCTTGTCAAATTTGCATGTACGATTTTTTTATTTGCACATAGCTCACACAAGTCACTTGTTCCTGATGGATTACAAACATCCTTTAACAAGAAGTCTCGTTTTATGTTCTGTATCATTTGTCCTTTTGTTATAAGTGGTTGCTATTCAAGTATGTTGAATAACTACCATTGTTAACATATTTTGTAAATAAGTTATGCAAAATAAAATAGGTTGCTAACAAAAATCCATTTTCATGCATTCTCAATTTTGGTGGGTATCACAAATATTCGTTGTTTTTTTTGGGTGGGGTGTGGGTCTGAATTCAAAACACCTGTGGGGATAATTCTATTAATACAGCAGTAAAATTAAATAGAACTAGAGTGCAGTACTGAATGTGGTTAATGGGGTGTTGGTATAAGAAAGGAAAAACAGTGATTATTTCTGAAAAAATAATCCTAAGTGCAGTTACCGGCCCCAGTGGTTAAAGGGTTAAGCTGTCAGACTCATGGCTGGTACGTACTTTGATCAAATCTCAGTCGAGGCACTTGCACCAAACAGTGGTCCACAACTGATTTATCAAAAGCCATGGTAAAGCACCATTAAAAACTCTTGCTGCTAATTTGAAAGAGTAACTTATGCGACAGTATCAGGTTTTCTCTAAAGACCATTAGTTGCAAAACACGTGATTGACACCTAATGGCCGCTGAATAAAAACAAAAATGTGCTTGGCTGTCATTAAACAACCTTTTTCCTTTTCACACATTTTAATTTTAAAAGTTTTTTTGTTTTTTTTGCCTCTGTCACAATTTAGTTTTCTTTAATGAAGCTGTTGATGTATTTTAATTAACCGTGTACATTAGTGCTGCTGGGTGTACGTGTGAAGCTATTAACACATGTACATGCAGCACTGCATTTCAAATTATTTATTATTTTCATCTGTTCACAGCTGTTAAACGCTGAGTCAGCATATCTTGGTTCATACTGTATCATACGTGGTGGTTCGAATAAGGATGTATATTTTTTATTTGGTTCTATGTGTTGGTAAGGCTAATGTATGTGGGGAATGAATGATAAAATGTTTGTTCAAATATAGATATGTACATATACCTGTATGTGTGTGTGAGTTGCAGAATTTGGTCGCTGTTGAATATATTTTTTATGATTATTCATTTAACATGTGGATCTGTTTTATTGTTTTGGAAGTTGTCATACCACATTGGTTCTTTATGATGTAGATAAAAACTGTTATTTTATCTTGAATTTATGTGAATTAGCAGTTTTAATAAGTTAAGAAGATAAATTGAACTCTTTTTGTGTATACATATGTTATATATATATATATTGGTACACAAAATTAGAAAAATGTTAAGGGCCATATCCACTTAGATATTTTTTAATTTCCAAATTCAGTTTGGTGAACTTTTCCTGCATTCTGACAAAACACTGGGGACCATAAATACCAAACTGAGTTTCATCCGATATTTTAAATAATTGCAAACAATCACATAGATGAATTAGTAATGGTGTAATTTCAATTAATATTGTACACGTTGATGTTGGCATCTTTTTTCTTCTGTAAAGATACCTCACATGACTCACGTATCGTGAAGTATTTGTTAAGTAGGATTATCAAAATATAGTTTCCCACATATTTCAATTAAAATTAATATTCTGGACTAAGGTGAGAACAATTTGAAATAGCCAAAAAAGCAAAGACCCCTTGGACGTAAAATCATTTTTAATAAATCATTTTACTTGTAAATGTATGAACTTTTATATTCTCATAATCCTAATGTAAATGTGGATTTAAAACTCCTTTTCTGTGTCACAATTGTGCATTTTTTTCGTATTAACCATTGAAACAAATCTTATTTTATTATTTTTTCTCTTTAAGTGATACGTTTATAGTAATATCCAATTTGCCAATAGCCAAATACTCTAATTGCTGTAAAAGAATGGTACTTATATCATTTTAAATTCAGTTTGTCTCCATTGCCTACAATTTCTTGTGGTAGATACTGAAACACATTTTATGTACTGTTTAATGTTTAGAGATTTTGTCTTCGATCACAAACGTATGAATCTGTAATGTAAAGAGATACTTTGTGTAAATGTTGCCTTCTAGATGCTTATTTTGGTTCGTTCATTTGTAGATTTTTGTATTAAAAGTTCTAAGTACATTGTATTGGGTAGTGCTCCTGTAAATATCATTTTAATTGCAGACCACGTCCTGTTTTCTGCCAGTTTGAGCTGGCCGAGAGCAGCCATTGTGTACATGTATATTTAAGAATAATATCAAGCTGTTTGTACATTTTAAAAGTACATGTGTCTGTGAGTTATTTTGTCAGATCGGGTGGAGTTGTTCATTTCCACATGTTCTGTTGCAATTCTTACAGTAAAACAGTTTAAAACTCGCACTTGTTTCTTGTTTATTAGTTAAGTGAAGTGTGTTAGCAGGAATAGAAACTAACGCTCGACCCAGGTAAAAACAAGTGGTGGGGGGGGGAGGGGGGGGGGGGCTAACATCTAGGCACGAAGCATTCCAATTTAAAGTGGATATGAGGTTATGCTTTTCAAAATTATTCCAGTGCCTGAATCATTGGATGTCAAACATTTGATTTTGACATGTAGTCGAGGGTGTATCAGCCTCTGTTATCAGCTTGGGAGTCAGATATTCTACCACTGGACCAATGAGCCTTACATCAAATTGAATTTAGTCTTTGTCAAGTAAATATTTATGCCTTCTAACAGAGGCAAACCTGTTCCAAAATTGGCCAGTGTTGCATATGATGATGATTAATCTTTACAATTATTGATTTTAACTGCACAGATGTAGGCTGCTTCACTCATAAAGCTTATGAATGAGTAAATATCAATAGTGTGTGACTCCATAAAAAGCTGTGACAAGATTGATCAAATGGTAACACTTCCAGCTGACAATATTTGCAGTTTACTGTAACCATAAAAATATACATTTAAAACAATTCACAAGGGCAGATTTATGGGAGTGTCAGTGTTCTGGACATCATCATATTTATGAAGTCTCCTTTTAATTAAATTTAAATTCATCTCAAGGTTAATCAGAACTAATGTCCTACTTGTCATTTCCTGCATAAATATACATTATATATACAGTGAATGGATAATTGGTGTAACAGGTTGAAATATTTGCTGTTCTATCCTGTTGGAAAGCAGACACAAAATAAAAAAAAAAAAAAAAATTACAACTAGAACACATTGATTTATTAATCATCTGCAAAATGAATGTCAAACATTTGGTAATACTGACACATAGTCAAGTGTGAACCAGCCTCAACCGGGTCACGTACAAAATATCCCTTACTATTACATGTATTCAGAAAATGTGATCTACGTGGCAGTAGCTAGTTTCCTCTAAAGACCAGCGGCCCAGTTGTTCAAAGTAAGGTTAAGCTAACCACGGGTTAGTTGAATATTTCAAAACCAAATTATAAATCATTGCAAATAGTTATTGAAGAGATATGTTGAAACTTAGATTATTATAGCCTACGGTATCCAGAAATAATCAAATAGGAAGTATATTTGAACTTTCTATGAAGATATTTTAAAGAGGACTATTCATCTACCCCATGGTTAGCTTAACAATGCTTTGAACAACTGGGCCCAGGTATAGTCAGTTTCTAGAAAAAGGTTTGACTTCTAATATTCAACATATCTGATAAATTATGGACTTAAAAATCCCAAGCCTCTACTGGGATTTGATCCAAGTACCTACCAGCTGTTAGTCTGATAGCATAGTCACTGTGCTACATAAACATATGAGATGTAGTGGGTGGATGGGGGGCACAGGGCAATTGCCCCAACAAAAGCTTGAACAAATTTCTTATTTGGACATAAATTAAGGTGGCATTTTTTTTAAAACCCTAAAATTTGGGCAAAAATCGACCTGCCCAATCCCACCCAGGGGCGGTTCTAGCAATTGTGAATAGGGGGGTGCAACTTTGGAGGGCGAAGCATTGGCCTAAACTTTTAAATGTACTTGCAAGAAAAATGTTCCCTGCCCAAAAATTAGGGGTGTGCAAGCCGGGTGTGCCCCCATGAAGCTGTGCCTGCTACCCCCTACTAAAATGGAACATGTATAACTATGCAGAGCTATAAAGGCCAGTCAAACTATAAAATCTACTCACCAGGCATAGGATCAGTCCCTAGAGTAATGTTAGTCTCTGAGCACATTCCAGCAGACGGCTCGGATGGTCTTCCCGCCATACACAATCCTTTTCCATTCTGCCCTCCCAGCGAGCACCAGCCACAGCCCTGCATCATGACGCATTCTGAGCACTTGGTGTACACGTAGCATGGCCGAGGACATGCATTCACACCAATTAT
>JAULBS010008552.1:0-11240 GCA_032355785.1 Symmetromphalus regularis | reverse complement strand
TATTAAATACTAGAAACGGGAGGGAGGTGTGGGGTCCGGAAATTATTTTATATGACAAAACAGAAGAGGTTAATTTCTAAAATACATTAGTCCTCTCATTCATTTAAAAAAAAACATGTTTAAAAAAACAAAACATGATGCCAATATTTACAAAACGTTTATCAAAATAATGTTAGTGTTGTTCATAAATGATAAACAAACATGTATGTGTATATATTACATTACAAAAGAAATGATTGGCTGCTTAGCGACACGCTAGCACACAGTTTATTCAGCGGCTATTACAATATTAGGTAACAAACAAATTCTACTTTGTGACTCATGGTCTTCAGAGGAAACCTGCTACTGCTGGTCATTCCGATTAGCAGCAATGATTTTTTTTTACGTGCGCTTTCCCATACACAAGAGAACACATACTATGGTCTTTGATAAACCAGTTGTGGAACATTGGGCGATGCAAGTCGTATGCACCGACCCATTGTACCATTCAGAGCACGCTGTCTGGGATGGGGCCGGTGTCGAGATTAAAAATATCATAACTCAACCGAGATTACATCTCAGTACCTATTTCCACAGCGAAAGTAATATATCACCTAGGCTGGTTTAGATTATACAGAAATGCAATATGTTAAATGAAATCTTTATGCGGTCAAGTATAAATGTAATATTCTCTGATAATCAGTCAGTGACTGGAATCAATATTGAAGTTACAGGGCCGGCGCAACGTTTTTTACATTTACTGAGTACGTCGTAACCGTCCTTCAAATGCCTGAGTGTGCAGCGGTAAAATGTCGGACTCTGAAGCTGATGACAATGGTTCAAAACCCATTGGAGGCTTGCTCACACGTGACTTCCGGTCCAATTAACCAAATGTTTGACATCCAATAGCCGATGATTAATAAATCAATGTTCTCTAGTGGTGTCGTTAAACAAAACAAAAAATCAAATGACTGATGGCGTTCCTATTCAGTCTTGCTCCCACTCCCAATATTTAAACGGCTGCGTTGGCCCTGATTTAGAACATAGTTAAAATAGACACTTTTCAATACATTTTAATATTTTTCATTCAGATTCTTGATGTTTCTAGTTGCAATGAATTGCTGTATTTTTCAGTGTTTGCTGATTGTATTTGTATAGAGCGACAAGACATTCATCATGGCAGATAGAACTTTTTTGGTCTGGAATATGATATCCGTAATATCATTAAGAGCAAACACGATTTCATATTTCGTCATTATTTAACTGTCATATTTTTTTTCTCATTTAGCCGTTTCATAGGATTTCCAATAAATTCATCCTTTCGATCGTTATTGTTGTTTACATTCACTTCTCGTTTCATATAAAACTATAAAATTCGTAATTGTCATGTACATGTGCTAATAGTAAATACACACACACAAACACACACACACAGTCACACACACACAGTCACACACACACATACACTCACACACAGTCTCACACACATACACACACACACAAACACAGAGAGACACAAACAGTCACATACACACACACACACATGCACAAATACCACACACAAACACATACACATGCAACGGCGAAAATCGCTTCCTGAAAGTGGGGTACGGAACATCCCCATGTTCAAAAAGTAGGGCGATGGAAGATCCCCTCTGTCTAAAAAGAGGGGGGACGGAGAATCCTCCTGTCCAAAAAGGAGGGATGTGTCCCTCCCCGACACAGGTTTGACGCCATTTTAGATCCCCGGTACTTCGGTATATTTGCGCTAAGACCACATTGGTAAGTGTTACAATAAAGAAAAATACTAGTAAAGATTATTATTTAAGCATTTTAATTTCATTTTTCGAGGCAAAAAGATGGGGGAGATAACTATATAGGCACACCCCTGTACAAAAAGTGGGGAACGTATCGCCCATTCCCTCCCTGGATTTACGCCCATGTATACAAGCGCGCATACACATACACGCATGAATAAAAATTTTCGAGAACGTCATAACTGATTTACAAAAGCATCCCAACAGGACTGTTAACCCTTCCGTTGGACTCTGTTTTATACACATCTATTGTTTATAAGCAGGCACAACGGAACGGGGGGGGCTATGGGTTCTAGCCTCTAACCCACTAGTTTTAGAAATCACAAAAAAAATAACTTTTGCGGAATGAAAATGTTTTCAGGCTTGGTGACAAAATAAAGTGCCCGAAATGCGGTGAGTTTTCGAAATATGAGGGGGTTCCTGCAAGAACGCTTCTGCCCTTCAGTGGCCACTCGCTGCTTTCAAATTAATCCGCGGACCCTGTAAGCCAATAACACTTGTTAAGATTCCATGATAACAAAGATGGGTGAGCCATGGAGATGTGAATTGATCTTCCCGGAACTGTAATTGATCTCCCAATCCTATAATGGTCATGTTTAATTAGGATAGAAAACTGGCGATGACCTTCATCCCACTGTGTTGTTTTCGATGTGAACGTGTAGACTTATAATGGATAGGTAATGGCTTGAATGCTGCTAGGTACAGGGATCGAATCTACCCAGAACCTAAGTAAGATTATAATCATTATAATCATCATCATCATCATTATCGTCGTCTTCGTCGTAGTCACTATCATAACCATTATCAACATCATCATCATCAATAACAACAACATCATCATCATTACCACCACCATCACTACCACCATCACCACCACCACCATCCTCACCATCACCACAACCATTATCATCACTACCACCACCACTACTACCATCACCACCATCATCATCATCACCACTACCACCACCACTACCACCATCATCACCATCACCAACATTACCACCATCATTATTACCATTGCCACAACCATGATCCTCATGCAGATAAAGTTTATTTTTTATTTACAAGGTACACCCAGTATCCAATAATATATTTCTGCTGGGGTTCGTTAAATAAACAAACATTTGTTTACACGATAGATAAACTACATTGATTAACCATATAAAACATTAATAACTACTTTAGAGTGACACAATAGGCAATCTGTAAAAATAGTTTTAAGCCATTTATGTATTCTACTGGGAAACAGCATCAATGTTTTATTCATTTGTTCATTGTATGTACGACTATGAGAAGGTTTCTGGGTACAAACTTCGTACTTAATACTCATTAGCTGACATGTTCATATGTAAATGCATAATACATGAAAGCTGAATGAATTCCGGTATTGGGTTGCAACATATAACAATGAAAGGTTTCTGCTTACACTATGTAATATCATAACTCACTAGAGTATAATTGACATTCTAATAAATATGTATAATTCACGAACATGTCATCATTCCTGCTACTGGTGAACAAGATATACAACCATGAGAAAGTGAATGTATGCAGAACTTTATCGCTGTACAAACCACTAGAGAAACACATTCAACTCTCATACGTTAAGTAATTCTCTGAATTGCACTTAAAAGTAAAGTTTGTTTTATTTAACTGCGCCTCTAGAGCACATTGATTTTTATCTTATCATTGGCTATTGGACGTCAATCATATGGTCATTCTGGTATATTTCTTTAGAGGAAACCCATGGGCTGCTCTTTTTGATAAGCAGCAAGGGGTCTTTTATATGCACCTTTCCACAGACAGGACAGCACATACCAAAGTTTTTGATTATACAGTTGTCGACCACTGGTTGGAATTGAAAATAGCCCAAATTGCAATTGGGTCCACTGAGAAGGCTCGATCCGACGACCGAACGCTTCACGGGTGTACACGCAACCGTTTGAGGAGAAGGTGAATGTAGGCAGAACGTTTTCACTGTACAAACCACTAGAGAGGCACTTTCAACACCACTATCATACTCTGAATTGTCTGTTTTCTAAAAGCTTTTGTTCATCAAGGGTCAGGCACGGCGGAAGCAAGTCAACATTGGGGGCGCTAATATATCTGTTTGGTGGGAGGGCTAACATATCTAAACACTAAGCGTTGAGTTTAAACTGAATACGAGGTTATGTGATTCAGAATTATTGAGGGCTTGAGCCCCCTTTCCCAGCCTCACTGGTTCCGACGTCCCTGAGAGTGACACCAGTGGCATCTTTTATTCAGAGGATAACTGGCTCTGTGATTGTAAAAAATTCTAACTTAATAATCTCAACAGACATACATACACATATACACACAGACAGACACACATATACACACACAGACACACACATGCATATACACGCACACATACATACACACATATACACACACAGATATACATATATACACACATACACAACACACACATACATACACAAACACACATACACACACGCGCATACGCACAAAGAGGTTACTAAACGATGTCACGTGCGATACCGTTTATTTTACGAGTGTAGTTTTAATAATGAAAATACAAGAGCTGTAATGTGAATAGTATCAGGAGGGAAGTCATTTACTATTTTATGTATTATCCGCTCACCACAGTTTGGGCTATTTCCCGTTCCAGCCAGTGGTCCACAACTAGTTTATCAAAGGCCGTGGTATGTGCTGTCCTCTCTGTGGGACGGTGCATATAAAAGATCCCTTGCTGCTTATCGGAAGGAGTAGCCTATGTGGCAGTAACGGGTTTCCTCTAAAGATAAATGTCAGAATGACCATATGTATGACGTCCAACAGCCGATGATAAGATAAAAATCAATGTGCTATAGAGGCGTCGTTAAATAAAACAAACTTTACTTTATCCACTCACCATCAAACGATATATTTGTAAGAAAATATGTAAATTTGTAGATTTTGTGGATACTCACCGCAAGTGAATTTAAAATATGGTCTGTATCTTTGAAACGTGAGCCTCACTGTGGTTCAATGGTAGAACCCCGGACTCTCAAGCTGAAGACAGTGGTTCAAAACCCATTGGAGGCTGGCTCACACTTGACAACGTGTCAAAATTCACAATGTTCGATATGCAACAGCCGATGATTAACAAATGAAGGTGCTCTAGTGGTGTCGTTAAACAAAACAAACAACAAAAAGTGTCTATGAAGAATGCCACCAATATGGCAGGATATGCTCACTTTTCGAGGACAATTGCTATATTCATTATTTTTCAGTGGTTCATAGATGCAGAGCTTTTCGGTTTACTTTCAAATACGTCCCTTGTATTACTGGACGATGAGATGGTCACGATAAAGGTTATGTTATTTAATGTTCATACAGTTAGTCACAGTTGAAACTGTAATGTGTTATAAGAATTACATAATGTCATAACTGTTTTTATAGAGATTCATGATATAGACCATCAAGACTTTGTTGAAACTTCTCTTTAATTGTGTTCTTCATGGATATGCGTTGTCTAAATATGTCTCCAGATACCATAGCAATACGGGCTGCCATTTACTTTCTGCTTTTTTGTTTGGTGGTGGGGTGGGGTGGGGGTGTTGTAGGTCGATTCTTGTCCGAAATTAAGGGTTTTAAAAGAAAATGCCCGAATCTCGACAACAACGTCTGTTCACACAAGAAACTTTACTAATTTGGTCCACTCCATTCTTGTCATAGAAATAAAATATGTGTCTCGACCGAAAGCCACCTTGATTTTTGCCCAAGTAAGAAACTGCTCCCCCCCTCCCTCACTCCCTCACTCTTTCTCTCTCTCTCTCTCCCTCCCTCCCTCTCTTTCACCCTCTCTCTCTCTCTCTCTCTCTCTCTCTCTCTCTCTCTCTCTGTCTCTCTCTCTATATCTCTCTGTCTCTCTCTATCTCTCTCTGTATCTCTCTCTATCTCTCTCCTCTCTCTCGCCTCTCTCTCTCTCTCTCTGTCTCTCTCTCTGCCTCTCTCTCTGTCTCTCTCTGTCTCTCTCTCTCTCTCTGTCTCTGTCTCTCTGTCTCTCTCTCTCTCTCTCTCTTTCTCTCTGTGTGTGTGTGTGTATTGTATTTTCGTTTTCTTTCAAAGGGACATCACCTATTTCGTCTATGATGATTATATATTACCTTCCTACTTATATAAACGTTAAGTCTAAAATGCTGCCCTTGTCCTATAACATAAGGTCCGGACCCCCTGGACCCCCCTCTGGATCCGCTACTGAAATTTAACCAACTATTAAATTTCTAAAAAAGTACTATTGAACTCTCAATGAAAATATCTTGATACGCCTGTGATGTGGGTATTGCTGAAGTCGGTTGTTAAATAACTATCAAGTATGGAGTGACATTGCACAGAGCGATTTGATGGTGATGAAGTAATAGAACTGAAATTGAAACGTTAGCGTGGGTGCAGCGAGTTATGCTTTGAGTAAATTTTATTTACATTATTCATTATTTACAGTATTCATCACAGAAATAATGAATGGAACATTTAGTTTTATGTAGAACCATATTAAATTTTCTCACCTATTCTACTGAAAATAAGTGTAATGTATAATTTTAATCTACCAAACAATGTTTTCAAAGTTATAATATTTTCAAATGTATATATTTTCAAATGTATATATTTTCAAATGTATATATTTTCATTGTACATAGAAGAATGGAAAAAATCAATAGTTTTCGTGTTACAGGCAAATAAAAAAAAGTTTAGGTAGTTATGCATTATTACCAGCTATTACCTCAGAACAGTGATATATAATGTTACTATGCCATAATACAGTCAAACCTACATTAAAAACCACTAATCGGAGTATTTACTTATTTATTTTTTATTTTCGGTACAGATTTTATCAATTGTATTGTACATGGGAATTCTGCACGTGCGTTATGTGTCACTCCGTCACTGTCATATTTTATGCAAAAAAAAAAGAGGCGAAATTTTCTTGAATTTAAAATAATGTAAAATTTCAACACTAAACACGTTTGGTATAAATAAGAAAATTCCTAAATAAGATAAGTATAGATAAATAGGTATTAACAAATTATCTACTATCAGTTAAATAGTAAAGAAATAATCGACGAAAACCATTTTTTAAAATATTATTTCTGTCACTACTAGTGGTTTGGAAGAAACCTTAGGTGGCTTTTTAAAGAATTAATTCCTTTCCACCGGTGTCTTCTCGAGGCTGTTTGACTGTACATGTGTATTTATTACCGACAACAAGCTCAGTGAATCCTTATATCCGGATCCCATATGGCATATTTACATTATCCCTAATCAAATGATTGGAAGGTACGTACGCAACAGAGACTGGAGTTGACGGAAATTAAGCATTGAAAATCGTGATTATTTTATCTGGCTTGATGTCCGGCTTACCCGCTCCCAAATCACGTCACTTTCTAGACTCACTGATGTGTGGTCGATCAATAGTATTAACTACAACATTTCATTATACCTACCTATTTGGTATTGGTTCAGGTTCAGGTTTGAATTTTGAAACATGCCCACGTCCAATCGGTTCGGACATGCCCACCACGGGCCCAATGTCATGAGACAAGGGCACTGGGTCCGGGGCGAAATACTTGGTACTTCATGCCATCAACTATATATAGAACACGTCACGAGATCCCAAAGGAAACATTTAATACTGGTTTGGTGTGCCTTTTCTATATCGGCCATGGTGTCGCGGTGGTTAAGCTATCGGACTCGTGGCTGGTAGATAGGGGATCGAATCTCATTCGAGGAACGGAGTTTTTTTTATCTCAGTATTGGGTAGGTGTATACCATTTACACCGACCAGTGGGTAGGTGTATACCACTTACACCGACCAGTGGGTAGGTGTATACGACTTACACCGACCAGTGGGTAGGTGTATACCACTTACACCGACCAGTGGTTCACAACTGGTTTATCAAAGACCGTGGTTTGTGCTGTCCTGTCTGTTAGATAGGGTATATAACAGATCCCTTGCTGCGTATCGATAAGAGTAGCCACATTAACATTAGTGTGGCGGCAACGGGTTTCGTATCTCCTACTAACACTAACCTCTGTTCTAGAAAGGAAACTGAGTTGTGTGTCCAGGACAGCGTGCTTGAACATTAATTGGATATAAGCACGAAAATAAATATATACAACCAACATGTGCCTTTTGTTATCACTCTGTCTTGTGTTCTTCAGTTAAAACGCATGACACTTCAGTTTGATATTTCTTGTTTTGTTTAGTATAACGCGTAATACTATAGATAAAATTTGACAGTCGTCATCAACTTGAGAAACAACAATTTTACATTAAATTATATACATTTTGTTTGTCCTTAATTTGATTGCACGGTAACAGTGTAATCATATTTAGAAAATGTTATTTCGACTAACCTCATTATGAAACCTATGTAATTTTTAATACGAGGATAACAAAAATATTATTTTATATTTTGTTTATGCTATTCATATTGGTATAAAATATATACTAATAGTTGTTTTAAATGATAAGTGTGCTAAAGTACGTCTTTTTTGTTGTATTTTTGACGGATAAATTAACATTTTGGTTTGTATGAAATGATCTATATGAACCTATTTAATTATTAAATTGTTAGCATTACGGATTTCAAACTTCAAAGATGTGATTTTACTTAGAAGGTAAAACGCATTGATTCATCTCATTTGTTATCGCTCTTCAGTCTATAACTGTATTATTTCTACGTAGCCATACATTATTAAAAATATAACGGCCACTAAAAGTACGTTAAACTATGGTCAGTGTATTTTCTTGTTATGAATAATGAAATAAAAATGAGTTAATTACTGAGATTGTTTTGACAACTGCCACCAGTTTTAGACGCTAGATGTAGGTACGTGACAAAACATTTGAAAGTTAAGGGATTTCAGTTTTGTTAACATCAATTAAAAGGTCTTAAAATGAATATTAATATGGTACCAAATTCATCTTTGTGTGATAAATATTAACAAAGTTATGATGTTTTTAACATGATAAAAATAACAATCTTTTGGTCTCGTTTTACAATGCAAAACAGTAAAACGTTGTTATCGAGATTGACAAATTTAGTCATAATTTACTCATAACTTCCTTAATTTTTGTAGTAGATGTCATTTCATGTCCGTCTCTCATAACTCTATATTGAGTGACTTATAAAATATTTGTATTATTATTATTATTAGACTTGTATAAATTTGTTATTTTGTTGTATTTTAAAAGGTGAGACGTTAATAAACTATTGAATTGAACGGAATATTGCCATTATTAAAAACAGTGGCGCTTTGGGGTATTTCTTTTATTATGTTTAAAATGGTATTCAGAAGAAAAAAAATATAATAATAATAAAAAATAAATAAATAAACCATCAACAACAACTTTGGTGCTCAGTCGACTTTTTTCTTTATCGTTAAGTTTAGTATTATTCAAACGAATACTTTAGTGCTTTGATAAGGCATTTCCTTTTGTATATAGTTTCATCATCAAGCCTAGTCGTTTTCACTTATTGTCTGACGAACATTAATGTTGTTCTTGCTGAGGAAGGTCCGAGTCTAACTAGTGCGAATTCATTTCGCTGACGACCGCCATATATCTCTATTGGTTACGCATCAAGCGTTGATGGGTTAATTACGATATGGTGTCACCACTGCAGAATAGCTTTATGCCATGCAATTGTGTTGCCAGCGTTCTTGATTAAATCGTCGCTTAGGCTCGTTTTGCTGTCAATCGAATCTGGATCTGGTTTAAAACGAACTCAAATATTGCTTTTATTGGCTTATATGCACACTTTTCTCAGCAAAATTGAATTTGTTTCGGAGAAGACAGAAGCGCTACGCACTCAGCTGAGTAAATGTTTTTCTCTAAATTTATGATTATTGGATAAAGGAAACTGTTTCTTAGAAAATTTAATTTATAAAAAATATGTTCGAGTTGTCTGTAACACTGAATATGCATTTCCACTCCAAGTTATAGCCCTGACAAGACATACTGGACTAGCTGATTCACTAAATAAACATAAATCTAATAATAGTAGTTATTTTCCGTTATGGATTACAAGTCATATTGACATGATCAATTCCTTAATTTAAAACAAATATAATATTGGTTTAAGTGATTCCCTAATTAAACACATACTGACTGACCCTTTGTTAAAGACGTTTGAGTCATTCACTATCAATTCTGTTATGTGTACTGCAATAAGTGAAGGCTCGGATCCTCATATTCATTTTAACCCTAGAGAAATCGATCCTTCTCAATGGACCCATTTGCAGTTTGGGCTATTTTCCGTTCCAACTAGTGGTCCACAACTGGTTTATCAAAGGCCGTGGTATGTGCTTTCCTGTCTGTGCGACGGTGCATATAAAATATTTCTTGCTGCTTATAGAAAGTAGTAGCCTATGTGGCGACAGCGTGTTTCCTCTGAAAGACCCATGTCAGAATGACTATATGTATGACATCCAATAGCCGATGACCAGATAAAAATCAATGTGCTCTAGAGGCGTCGTTATATAAAACAAACTTTACTTTTTACCAACCAGCTTTCTAAGGTAGAGAGTTCATCTACAGTTATTCTCGCATGCATGCAATATAATTATGATGTAAAGCATGTGGTGTTCGTTGTTTCTCGTGATCTCTCAAAAAACGTTAATTAAAAAACTTCACATGAATCCAGGTTACGGCAGTACAAAATATGGCATCAATACACTTGTTTAGTTGTTTGGTTGTACTTATTTTTATACTTATATCCAATTAAAAATCAAGCACGCTGTTCTCGACACGCGGCTCAATTTCCTGTGCTGTCTGGCCAGGACAGAGGTTAGTGTTAATAGGAGACACGAAATCCGCTGCCGCCACACTAATGCAGCTACTCTTATCGATACGTAGCAATTAGGATGAAATAACATGTTTTTTTCTCGGTACCAGCTCTAAACCAAAGTGAGTTACACTGTCCACAACGTTTATCAAAGACCGTTGTACGTGCTGTCCTGTTCGTGGTATAATGCATGTGAAAGATCCCTTGCTGCTTATCGATAAGAGTATATGTACACAAACGTGGCGGCAGCGGGTTTCGTCTCTCCTACTAACACCAACCTCTGTCCTGAACCGAAAAGGCAGGAAGCTGACTTGTTTACCTAGAACAGCATGCTTGAACCTTAATTGGACATAAGCATGAAAATATGTACAACCAAACAGGTAATTATTTGACAAACAAGAACAAGGGCGAAAATCCGTTCCTGAAAGTGGGGGTGGGGGGACAGAACATACCCTTGTCCAAAAAGTGGGGGGACACCGGCCTCCGTGGCGCAGTTGTTAAGCTCTCGGACTCGAAGCTGGTAGGTACTGAGATCAAATCTCAGTCGAGGCATGGGATTTGTAATCTCAGTATCGGCTCCAACCCAGAGTGAGTGCTCCGCAAGGCTCAGTGGGTAGGTGTATACCACTTA
>JAULBS010008530.1:0-11242 GCA_032355785.1 Symmetromphalus regularis | reverse complement strand
ATCAGTTCATACGAAGTACTGTTAATATTTTTACAAGAAAAACAAATTCGAGAGGTAAAAAAGACTAGAAACGAAAACAGTGCGAACTGGTCCTCTATAAATAGACTTCTTAATGTTACGTTTACAAACTGCCTCCGAGCTCCAATGGTTTTCTCCAACACACGAGATCGTAGTTCCATTAGTCTGGATGGCATAGTCATGACATTCTATCTGTAACGTCGCCCCTACGGACCACGAGAGGACGCCATCAGAGATTACAGCCTTGCCCATGGTAACATTAGGGAGTTGACATCCTGGAAATGAAAATAATGGTATAATTATTTATTTATATCAGTTCATCGCGTTTCAGGAAAGACGTAAGGTAATAAGAAAATACGACTTTATGGTAAATGGATAATAAGCAGGCACGACGGAAGCAAGTTAACACAGTGGGAGTAGGGGTGGGGTGTGGGGGTCTAACAGTTCTAGGAACGAAGCTGAGTTTCAAGTGGATACGAGGTTATGCTCTAACTACATCAATACTCTCTCTTCCGCTGTTTCTCTCTCTCTCTCTCTCTCTCTCTCTCTCTCTCTCTGTCTCTCTCTCTATGTCTCTCTCTCTATGTCTCTCTCTTTTCTGTCTCTCTCTCTGTCTCTCTCTCTTCTCACTCTTTTTCTCTCTCTTTCTCTGTCTCTCTCTGTGTGTCTGTTTGTCTCTCTCTCTCTCTCTCTGTCTGTCTGTCTGTCTGTCTGTCTGTCTGTCTCTCTCTCTCGATTCACTTCTAGTAATGTTTTTTTTATTCAGAATTACCGTGCCGCTGGATCACCAAGCCCCCCCCCCTCCCCCATCCCGTCTTATACGTTCTTACTGAAATGTAAATAACATAATACTGAGAACACAATTAGTGAAGTTGAAACAAGTACTTTAAAATTTTAAAAAGCTAATTGTTAACTTAATAGAAAGCATTTGTTATAAAATTAATTAGTGGACGTAATACAGGGAGATTAAAAAAAAATTAAACACTTTCAAAAATGTATTACTCCGTAACTAGGTTATATATTAGTAAGGAGTATGCAGAAAATTGCAGTATTATAAAAAATAACTGATAGTTTCTTATGTTCATATATAACCTTGTTATTGGGCGTGGAACCTAAATACCAACAAGAGTGGAAAATAGGGAAAGGGGCGAACGGCGGGTGGGATGGTCACAGAAAGTGTAACCGAAGAACGCATCTTCCTTTTGAATGATCAACTATATAATTTGACAGTACGTATCCCAGGACGTAGCCAAAGAGGGAAAAACGCCGAGGCAAACCCAGACACTGGGAGCTTGAACTATGTTGATAATAAATATCAGTATCATGGGGATTTGTTTTTATTCTGCGGTATGCCACATGCTGGTTAGGCTAGAAGTATCTTTCTATTTTTATAATAATCGAATGGTTACTTACACACGTTTTGTGGGATATATACACACACTCACTAAATACTTCGAATGGATCAAAGCATATCCCTGAAGATATTGTTACTGAGTAATACTTTTTTGGTTGGTTCTATTTAGTTGTATCCTTATATTCAATTAAGTTTCAAGCATACACACACCACACACATACACACACCCACATACACACACCACACACACACACACACACACACACACACACACCAGCTTCCTGTAATGACTGTTCAGGACAGAGGCTAAGACAGACAAAAACGGCAAATAACAAGATGGCGGTACGTACCAGACCATATGCTTTGACAACTTGAGTGTGACGTCACATCCGACCAACTCCCAACAGAAAACTTCTGAAAATGTAATAGACAGTACCGAACACCAACATTCAAAACTTTTAATATCTGGTCTCTCCTAAACAAACGTGAATAGATTTTACACCCTGACAAACTACCCAATGTAAAAAGTTAAGTAAAGGTTATTTTATTTAACAACGTCTCTAGAGCATATTGATATATCTCTCTCTCTCTCTCCTTCCCTCTCTCTTTCTGTCCGTCTGTCTGTCTGTCAGTCTGTCTCTCTCTCTCTCTCTCTCTTTCTCTCTCTCTCTCTCTCCTTCCCTCTCCCTCTCTCTTTCTGTATATCTGTCTGTCCATCAGTCTGTCTCTCTCTCTCTCTCTTTCTCTCTCAATTTATTGCTGTTGTTCATGCATTGCTTGAAACTAAGTTCAGTAATTTTGCTTGATATAATACTTAACCAATATATATACTACATCCTTTCTTGAAAAACACATAACTAATGCGTTGTGAAAAATATAGAATTTATAAAACTCCTTAATATAAAAATGGATTTCGACATCAAAAAGAACAGCATAGGTTTCATATGTATCAAAATTGTATTAAAGGTGAAATACGAAATGTAATCTGGCATTTGATTGATATACACACCCTATAATTATGGTAAAACACTTGTCTATAACACTATTTTCAGGCCCGTACGCAGGGGGGTGCGACGGGTGCGCACGCACCCCCCTAAATCTGTCTAGGGCCGTAAATGCAAATTTGGATTGACGCTAATTTACTATAACGTTAAAAACGAAAATAAAACATTCGGGCCTTCACAAATATGCTAAAAATTCAAAGGGATGTGCGGACCCTCTTACCCCCTCTGGATCCGCTACTGCATCTGTCTATAAAGTAAAGTTTCTTTTATTTAACGACGCCTCTAAAGCACATTGATTTTTATCTTATCTGCTATTGGACGTCAATCATGTGGTCATTCTGACGTGTTTAGAGGAAACCCGCTGCCGCCACATAGGCTACTCTTTCCGAAAAGCAGCCGGGTCTTTTATATGCACCGTCCCATAGACAGGACACCACATACCACGGCCTTTAGTTATGGACCACTGGTTGGAACGGAAAATAGCCCAAACTGCATATGGGTCCACTGAGAAGGATCGATCAGACGACCGACCGGTTCACAGGCAGACACTCTACCGTCTGATAATTTTAAAGTGGCACAGAGTATAAAATCTACAGTAATTTGGGGCAAGGGTTCCTTGTTTATGAGACTTTTCTTTACTCGGGGGTACCCGTGTTCTTCAGTCTATCTATAGTCACATATTACGCCTAAGAAGTGATTACAGTCCTCCATTACATTACTTCAAACCATCCAATATTTTAATATCGAAGTGAGGAGGTGGGGGTGGGGATATTCGATGTTAAGATTATTTTAAGTCCAAACTTTCAACTTTCAAAATACACAGGATGATCTAGATAGAGTTAAAAGAATTCGCTCCCCCCATTCAGTCATCAATTTTTATTATAATTTGGTCGTGATTTACTTTGAAACCTCCTCAAATATTAAAAAAATATTATATATCTTTCGAAACTAACAAAGAACACCAAAACAAATAGAAAGTGAAGTGTTTAATTTATTATAATAAAACATGTTTGTCAAATAAAAATATATGTATATATGTACAACTAATAATCTATTCATGTAACTCGACAATCTTGTATAATCTATTTAATATAAAATGGAAGTGAAACGAAATTATTTTTTGAATTCTATTGATTACAGCGGAAATTGCAGTGGAAATTAGTACTTTCCATAAAAACAGTGTTTTGTTTTTATATAAGATTTGAACTTTGACAATTTTACTCATATGTTATTGGTTTTTTTTTTTACGAAAGCCAAGATATTTATTAAAATGGGGAAAATACGGTTTTTGTAACTGATTAAAGCTCCATTGTACCTGAAAACCGATTACAATATCCGTGTAACAAAGGTCAAGGTCAGTTAACAATCTTAAATGTCAAGGACGAATGGAAGCTACATAGAACGTCAGAGTGTATCACAGACAGGATTTGTTAAAACAGTTTTATTACAGAACAAACACAAACTTGCCCTCCTAAATGATGAGAGAAATATGGCACACGATCGTTAATACTATTGAATGAAATCTCGTGTTTGGGTGTTTTCGGATGTTCTCGGGTGTTTTCGGGTGTTATCGTGTTTTCGCGTATCTATTCGCTTGTTTTCGCATGTTCTTGTGTGATCTCGGATGTTCTCGAGTGTAGGTTATCATTTTGTTTCTTCGTTTATTTCTTCTCAATGCGGATGTTGCTGAACATCATTCCCATGGCCTCGCAGATTGGAGACAGACAGCAGTTGATACAGGCACCGAAGAACTTCTGAGCACATCCTAGATTTATCATGAAGAACCTGAGACAAGGCGAGATCTGCCAGACGTGATAGAAGGTGATCATGGCGAACTCACATCCCCAGCAGAGGGCTGTCGGGATGGCGCAGACGAAGGTGAGGAACATGTAGCAGCAGTTCTTCCCACCGTTGAAACATTTGTACGAGTTCCGCCAGACGCAGTCCGCGCTGTGACCGCCTTCCGGTTCACCGATCACATCCTCGAACATCACCTGAAAAGTGAGGATATTATAGAAATATTACCAGAATCTCTTCATCTTTGCAGGGATACAGTCCCAACCCCAGTATTTAAGAAAATGTCCACGGCGAAATAAATGCTGCGTAGAGATAGTGTCCACGGCATTTTCTAAGGCCATTTTAGCGTAAAGTATACTTTATTTTTAATAATAAGAAAAAATTACACCTTGAAAAAACAATTAGTCCGCAGCAAAATAAAAAGTGTCGCAGAGAAAGAAAATCTCCGAGGCAATCTCCGTGGCAATGCCGATTGCCGTGGGCAATTTCAGGAGTTGCTGTTTGAGGTTTGCCGTCAAATGATATAGGCGTGTCACTATATCAGACTATGGTATTATCTATTCTGTAAGTAAAAAAGTGTATTTAAACGATTTATTGCTGTTGATATGTGGCAGCAGCAGGTTTCTTCTCTTGTACTAACCAATTAACCTCGTCCTGAACATCCGCTTTATCAAAAGTACTGGTACACGTACTTGTATGTTATCATCATCGTCAGTAGCAGCAGCAACAACAGTAACATCATCATTATCGTCATCATTATCATAATCATCACCACAACTATAATCATCACCATCATGACCATTATCATCATTATCACCACAACAACTATCATCATCATCATTATCATCATTATCATCATTATCATCGTCATCATTATCATTATTATCATAATCATTATCATCGTCATCATTATCACCACAACTATCATTATTACCATTATCATCACCATCATCATAATCACCACCACTATCATCATCATAATACCATCATCATCATCATCATTATCATCATCATCATTATCACCACAACTATCATTATCATCATTACCATTATCATCACCATCATCATCATCATCATGTCAAACATTATCATCATTATCATCATTCATGCGCAAACTTTGATGATGTCCTATTAGATCCTTATTACTAAACAAACCAGAACAGTTAGGTGTGTGGGTTTTTTTAACAGTAGCGGGTCCAAATGGTCTAGGGGTCAGGAACCCCTATTCTCGAATTTTCATTTATTATTTTTTTTACCCTTTTTCGAGTGAACGGACGTGAAAAATAACCATGTTTCCTCATTTCTATTCACTCATTATTTTGGACCCTCACCCCCTTTCCAGAAATCTACATTTGGACATCCCCTTTCTGAAATCCGGCATCCACGTCTGTTCAGCGACATCACTACAGCACATTGATCTATTAATCATCGGCTATTGGATGTCAAACATTTGGTTATTTTGACACGTAGTCAAGTGTGAGCCAGCCTCAGACGGGTTTTGAACCACTGTCATCAGCTTGAAAGTCAAATGTCCTACCACTGGACCACTGAGGCTCAATTAGTATGAACGTATGTGCATAGCGAATGTATTTCTGAATGTGTCCGAATTTCGACATGCGTTATATCCAACAGAAAAATTGACAAGATCATATCTTCAGCTATATCTGAGTTCAGGAAATGTTAAAATCTGGACTTAAAATATAAAATGGAGATTTGAACGTAACACAGATTATATGCAGTTTGGGCTAAGGCCATAAAGACTGTGATCAAATGCATTTTGTAATGCCTTTTTTTTTTTTTTTTTTTTTTTTCGTGAGGGGGGGATGTTTTTTGTTTCTTTTGTATCTTGTTTTTTGTTTCTTAGTTGTTTTATAGAAGAATTGTTTTTTTAAAGAACGCTTAGCTTATCATAAGAAAATATGTTTTGATTTCTTAAAAAGAGTGTGATCATCTTTTAACTGAAATAATTTCACCACGTTCTCAAAACTGTATACAATTTGTGTTACTGTTTATATTATGTCTTGTACTTGAAGCGTTACAACTGTTAAAAAGGGACGTACGGGTGTGATTTTGTTTTTGTTTGAAATTGTTTACGGAATTTTTTTATCGTATTATTTAGTTTCTGATACATTGTGTGAGCACGTGCAATACATCCTGTGAACGTTGTCATTAACCCATAGTATCACGAAAATTCACATCCTCGTTTCTCATAAACTTCAAGTGTTAAATTCTACCAAACGACCGTGAACGCTCCCCATCCGTGGCGTGTTTGGGTGGGCAGGCGCTTGCTAATAGTTTGACTGGTTACCATCGGCATCTCAGTGCCGCCGGAACGATTATGACAATGGGGCGGCGGACAAGCGATGTTGATGACTAGAGGGTCCGGGGAAATGGTCCCCCGGGAAAAGTTTGGAATGTAGATATTGGAAAAATGATTTTAACGTCTTCTATTCAAATTATTGGGGCGGCGACCGCTTCACCGGCTGCCCCAGTTCCGGCGGCAATGCTTTTATCTCATTGCATATACATGTATATAATGTTAGGCGCAAAATACATTCTACCAAGCAACCCTGAGAGCTTCCCATCTGTAGCGTGTTCGGGTGGGCTGGCGCTTGCTAATACTTTGACTGGCTATCGTCGTCATCTATCATATTGCATATATCTAACGTTAGGCGTAACAAAAAACATTGTATCAAGCGACCGTTGCGCTCCCCATCCAAGGCGTGTTCAGGAAGACGGGCGCTCGCGAACATATGACTGGTTACAATCGTCTTCTATCACATTACCTACTAGTATATCGAATGGAAGGCGTTAAAACAAATACTAGTATAGTCTAGCGAGAGACCACAAGCGCTCGCTCTCACGAATATGACACGGAATATCCTAATGATTTTCCTGGAGTAAACAGTCGTTTCTCCCTTAAATATTTTGTAATTCAACCCCAGAAATTAAGATAATGTCCGCGGTAAAATAAATGCTGTGGAGAAATAGTGGCATTTTCCACAGCAATTTTAGTATAAAATATACTTTATTTTTAATGCAATGTAATAGAAAACATTAGTCCGCAGTAAAAAAAAGAAAAGTGCCACGGATAATGAAAAACTCTACAGCAATCTCCACGGCATTGCCTATTGCCGCGGGAAAGTTCAGGGGTTGTAATTTACTTTATTAGGTCTAATGAAATAAGTTTTACATTTTAACGTTTTATAAGCACGAGTTAAAATAAAATACCAAAATTAATATACATTTTCTCTGAAACCCAGAAAACAACTTAAAAACAATAAAAAGTAAATGTGTTTATTTTTATATATATATTTTTAAAATGTTACTCATAAATATGTACAAATGATAAATTTATATAACTGGACAATGTTTATATAGTAATAATGTTTTTTGAAAAGCGAATATTATAACCGCAATTTTTTAAATATAAATTAAAAGTGCGCCAAACATATTTTAAACAAAATATTAATAGATTAATACTGTTTACATAGGAACTTTTTTTTTTTTTTTTTTTGCTTTAAAAATAATTATTCAAGAATGTTTTTCAAATATTCATTTTATCTTTAAAATATTGTTAACAGTTGTCAAGGCTGTAGCTATTTTTAAGTGGTGCTTGGGCAAGTATAGCTAAAGATCGTTACTTAAAAGTTATTTATGTTGAAAAACAAAATTGGTTTCATGGATGTCTGGGCGGGTATCTGTCATGTTCTACCCTCAACCACCACTAGTTACGCCCCTGTTTGACATCCTTTGAAAATAACATTAATTTTGAATTGTTCCTTTAAAAAAAAAAATCATACTCGAAAACCGGTGCAATTAAATGTAATAATAATCGTCATATAGCAGCCATAGAGGTGAAGGACGGATAACAACCTTGAATGTCAAGGACGGCTGAAATAGTTCCTTAGAACGTCATAGTTTATAACAGATAGAATTTAATGAACTAATAATATATACAACTTTGTATCAAGACTTGACCTTTTATTAGTCCTTTTTAATTTTACTTTAGTTAACCAATCTTAGAAAGACGTGCCGTAATTCAACAAAAAAATCTTGTCCTAAATGTAAGAGTATTGTTGGCACACTCTTTATTACTAATATTGTAGTATTATCTCTCAAGTGTTCTTGGGCGTTTCCGTTTCTTCTGCTACTTATTTTCCACCCGGATGTTGCTGAACATCATTCCACATGCTTCGCAGATTGGAGCCAGACAGCAATTGACACACGAACCGAAGAACTTCTGGGCACATCCAAGGTTTATCATGCAGACCCTGAGACAAGGCGAGATCTGCCAGACGTGGTTGAAGGTGATCATGGCGAACTCACATCCCCAGCAGAGCGAGAGCGGGATCGCACAGAGGAATGTGAGGAAACTGTAGCAGCAGTTCTTCCCGCACGTGAAACATTTGTACGAGTTCCGCCAGACGCAGTCCGCGCTGTGACCGCCTTCCGGTTCTCCGATCACATCTTCAAACAAAACCTGAGAAGAAAGAAAATTATATAAATAAAAATGTATCTGTTGAAAGTTATTTGTATTAAAATGTGATTTTTAAAATTATTATTTTATACATATTTAAAATAAATAAATAAAAATCAATAAACGGTAATGAAGTTTTAGATAATAGGTTTTGGAAGTTAATAAGGCGAAAATATCCGATGATTCCCGAACATTGACGAATATTGTTCTGGGTAAAGAAACTGTAATTTCTACATAAACACATTTTGTCATGATTTCAGTAGGTAATAAATTGATAATTATATTTTTGTCGTTGCTCTCGTGTTGTATATTACTTACAGAAAAATCAATAATATTATTTACATATTGTTTTTTTAAATGTGTGTGACAATAGAATTAAATTATCTATTCCCACACACTCACCCTTTAAAATTAACATATCGTTCAAGAACTGAGACATAATTTTTCTCACATAAAGTCCACTGTATGCACATAATGTTAAGTATTTATTAAACAAACACAACTGAAAAAAACAACTGGACAACAGGTTTAAGATCAGGTGAGAAAAAGTAGTATCAAATTCACATATTTAATTACCAACATAGTTTTTTTTTTATATATATAAATATAACACTCTTATTAGTTGCGCTGTCACTAGTATTATAATTAGTACAACTTGGATATGTAAATTAGATACACTTGTATAACAAAACATAACAAAACAAAACAAAAAAACCCACAACAATACATTTTTCCTTTTATCAGTTCTTTGTTTACGATCTAGGGGACAGAGCCCTGTCCCCCCCCCCACCTTCATTTTGCGCTTTAAATTATAAAAAAAATTAAATTATAAATTATTATTATTATTTAACGTTAACAAATCAGAATATAGGGAATCGGAATCATATTATTCTCCCCCCCTCCCCCCCCACCCTCCCACAAAACAAACTTTACTTTTATAATGCATATCCAAGTGAAAAAAGTAAAGTTTGTTTTACTTAACGACGCCTCTAGAACACATTGATTTATATCTTATCATCGGTTATTGGACGTCAGTCATATCATATGATCATTCTGACATATGTATTTAGAGGTAACACGCTCCCGCCACATAGGCTACCCAGAACGACCGTCCGGTTTACAGGCAGATACGCTACCGCTTGAGCTAGATCCCGCTCGTATATCCAAGTGACATCATTGTTATCATGGATCTCCACATTAACGGGAGAGGGGTTTAGCTCAAACTGTAGCGTCTCCGTCTGTGAACAGGTCGGTCGTTGGATAAATCCTTCTCAGTGGACCCATTTGCAGTTTGGGCTATTTTCTGTTCCAACCAGTGGTCCACAACTTGTTCACCAAAGGCGGTTGTATGTGCTGTCCTGTCTGTGGGACGGTGCATATAAAAGACCCCTTGTTGCTTATCGGAAAGAGTAGCCTATGTGGCGGCAGCGGGATTCCTCTAAATAAATATGCCAGATTTATCATCTTATTGACGTTCAATAGCCGATGATAAGATAAAAATCAATGTGCTCTAGAGGCGTCGTTAAATAAAACAAACTTTCCTTAACAATAAGATTTCAGTCTTGAACGCTGATCTTCTGCATATAATTATACCAAAAGCGAGTCCGCCATTTTGTTCATATACATTTACTTCTTTTGTTTTATTCTTCAAAGTAACAACTATAATAATTCAAATCAATGGTTTCTTTCATATTTAACACGTGGAAATGGATGGATCTTTTAAGACTTGATTAAGCTTATTTATTCTTTTATACTTTTATACAATTATACTGTTCGAAATAAGTAAGGGTTATCCCAAAACAAAAACAACGCAGGTTACTAAGAATACGATGTTTTGTTACACAGATAGTAGGGTAAAGTAAAGTTTATTTTATTTAACGACGCCTCCAGAGCACATTGATTTTTATGTTATCATCGGCTATTGGACGTCATCAGATAGTAGAGAGTGGCACAGTTGAAGTAATGATGTGACGGGACACTGGCATGAATACTTAATACCCGGATATTGAAGTATTGGCAGACCAGACCAGGATAAGCAGCTAGGGTTTGTCATTAATGTATTCATTAAAAAAACCGGATAAAAACTCGGCGGTTATCTAAACATGGATGGCTTCAGATTAAATATCCAATGACAATTTCTGGTTATTATGTCCCGAGCCTGCCTTAGTAGTCGTCCATTTTTTTCATCATTTTCACGAGCGTTCAAAACGTACCTTGGTGGGGGGTGGGGGCATCTTAAAGGGACATGTACGCATTTCAATTTTTTTTTTTTTAAATAACAATAATACAGCAGTGAAATCATCATATTTTTCCTTTTCTGTTTGTAAGCTTTTTGGGGGTGCGGGGGAAGGGGGACTGGAGGGAGGGAGTTCGGAAGAAGTGTACGTTTTGTACGCTCCTGACAATGATGAAAAAAATGGATGACCTCTTAAGCCAATTGGACTCATTGCTCCCAATTGGGCCCCGCGACAAAGAAGGCCCCGCGATACGGTAACCTATTCTAGTCTTGTCAAGTAAAAATAACATGCCTCCGTTATTGGACTCGAGGCTTGTAGGTACTGAGATCAAATCTCAGTCGAGGCATGGGAT
>JAULBS010008519.1:0-11243 GCA_032355785.1 Symmetromphalus regularis | reverse complement strand
TATTTCCTTCTTTGTTTTAATTAAATGTTTATAACTCACCTGAATTGTCCAAGCTGTCAAACTTGTTTTATAAACAGGATTTAGTGGTCACATTCTTGTCGACGGATCAGGTGCATTTAAATTTTCTGGGCACTTACACTAATGTCCTATGTGGCACTCATTAGAATAAAAAACACCCCAAAACATGTGATTATTGTTTAAATCGATTTTATTCATGACTGTTACATGACATGTTGGTAATAATCTGTTTTGCCTTGATTGTCCAAAGTTAGGGCTATGTCCGAAGTTAGGGCAGTTTACCCTACTTGTCATTTTTTTTAAATGTTAAAACCATATAGTATACAGTAAATATTATGGATTTAAATACTTTTATATCTCATATGCATCTTTCTTCATATTTGAAAAGCAGTTTTTCATGCCTTTGATATTTATTATTTGAAAAAAACCCAACACACTTTGATGTACCAAACGTCATCTTATCAAGTGTTAAGTTTGAACATTTAACAGAAGATCATTTATAATAATGAATAGTTCTGTTCAACTCTGATTTTAAGGATAACTACATGTATGTAAAGTAGTGAAAAAACAAAAACATCTGCCCCAATTATAAAACTATTATTTTAATTGGAATATTAGTTGTCACGCTTAAGTTTTTTGAAAGAACAATTTTTGAATGTTTTAGGCTGACCCATATCTTGAGGTGATTCTAGGAAAGACAAAGAAGAATACAAGAGATGAGTACCTGCCTAACACAATCAACCCAATGTTTGGAAAGTAAGCCACATTTAAAGTCACTAATCGTAGTTTATGAGAACTGCCACCAGTTTAATTTTCACATTGTAACTTATTCCCTATTTTTGTGAAGACTGCCACTGTTTCTATACATTGTAACTTATTTTCTAGTTTTGTGAAGACTGCCAATGTTTCTATACATTGTAACTTATTTTCTAGTTTTGTGAAGACTGCTACATTGTAACTTATTTTCTTGTTTTGTGAAGACTGCCAATGTTTCTATACATTGTAACTTATTTTCTAGTTTTGTGAAGACTGCCACTGTTTCTATACATTGTAACTTATTTTCTAGTTTTGTGAAGACTGCCACTGTTTCTATACATTGTAACATATTTTCTAGTTTTGTGAAGACTGCCACTGTTTCTATACATTGTAACTTATTTTCTAGTTTTGTGAGGATTCACCTGTTTTATAATGAAACATTTTTGAGTTTTTTGAGGATTCTCAGCAATTTTATACATAGTAACTGTGTGTGTGTGTGTGCACGTGTGTGTGTGTGGGTGGGTGGGTATATGTGGGTGCATGGGTGTTTTGTGTATACATATACATTTAATTTGAAATTATTGCTAGGATTCCTTCAGAGAAAGACCTAACTGTAAGAGTGAAGAAATATGATAATGTCTTTACTCTTTATTTGAGATGACTTAAGATTCCACTAGAGAAAGAGCTGATTGCAAGAGTGAAGGATTACAATAATGGGTTTTTTTGTTGTTTTTTTACAATTTGTTTGAAATGTCAGCTAGGATTCGACTGGAGAAGGATCTGATTGTGAGAGTGAAGGATTGTGATAATTACTTTTTTTTAAAGTTTGTTTGAAATGTCAGCTAGGATTCCACTGGAGAAGGATCTAATTGTGAGAGTGAAAGATTACAATCATTATTTTTTTTACAGTTTGTTTGAAATGTCAGCTAGGATTCCACTGGAGAAGGATCTGATTGTGAGAGTGAAGGATTATGACCTCATCAGTTCAGATGACACCATTGGGGAAACCGTAATTGATTTGGAGAATCGATTTCTTTCCAAGTTCAGAGCAACATGTGGTCTTCCTAAATCTTACTGCACGTATGTACATGTAGCTCTCCAACCCTTTCATGTCGATCCTAAAATATAAATTATGTAATATTTTGGTTGATAAATCAAACCTCCTCAGTTGACGCATTTTCTGAGTTTATTCTTATTCAAATCAGCATCCCAGGACTAGTATATTGTCAGCCTCATAACCTACATGTACATGTAAGAGCATAAGTCATTTTTTGTAATTTTGATAAAAAAAAAGGCAAAGCAATTAGCTGCAATTACATTTGTACCATCAATAACTATTTATAAACCATTATAATAATTATCATCAAGTGGGTTAGGAAGTACACAATGACTTAGGTATTTTACAGCTTGTAGCAACAGTTATAAGAAATGAAAATCACAAAATGGCCAAAAAATTACTTGGCACTTAGATTATGTAGGTGAGGATATCAAAGGCTGTTGTGTATGCTGACCATTCTGTGGGAAGGTATATATAAAAGATCCCTTACTGCTAATGACATAATGTAGATTTCTTCTGAAGTCAGTGTCAGAATTACCAAATGTTTAGTATACAATATCCGATGATTAATAAATCAGCATGCTCTTGTGGTGTTGTTAAACAAAAAACAAACTTTATAGTCATATTTTTGATTACACGAGTTACATAATTTAATACCATTATAACTTGTAACAAGTAGCCATTCCTTTCAATTAATATAAACCACTCTTCTAGCTAAGTTTATGAGAGCTGTTGACTTGTCATCATAAAATCTATATCCTAATTCTCAAGCAGTAGTGTGTCCACCTGTGAAGCAGTCAGTCATTGGATTGATAGTTCTCAGTAGATCCATTTGCTGTTTGGGCTATTTTCCATTCCAACCAGTAGTTCACAACTGGTTAATAAAAGGCTGTGGTATGTGCTGTCCTATCTGTGGAAATTGCATATAGAAGACCCCTTGCTGCTTATCGGAAAGAGTAGCCTATATGGCAGCAGTGGGTTTCCTCTAAATAAAATATGTCAGAAACACCATATGATTGACATCCAATAGCCGATGTTAAGATAAAAATGAAATTGCTCTAGAGGCATCGTTAAATAAAACAAAGTTTACTTTACTTTCATGAAATCTGTATCCTAATTTGACTCTTTCAGGACAGGCATAAACCAGTGGCGAGATTGTCTGAAGCCAAAAGAGATTCTTGAGGACTACTGTGCCAAGATGCATCTGACTGGACCACTGTTCTATGGTAACAACAGTGTCAAGGTGGGCAAGCGAGTCTACAACCTCACTGAGTTTGGTAAGTCATTTTTATATGGTAATATGTTATTCAACTTACGTTGTATTACAACTACACATTGTAGGTAATACCTAGCCTATATTGAACCTATATGGGTACATGTGGGTGGTCTTTACATAACTATCAGGGGAGGTAATTCAATTTAGGCTAGCGATTTCATAGCAATGTGTAGTTGTGATACAACTGGTAAGTATGAATAATAAT
This sequence comes from Symmetromphalus regularis, assembly GCA_032355785.1. NCBI lineage: Eukaryota > Metazoa > Mollusca > Gastropoda > Neomphalida > Neomphalidae > Symmetromphalus > Symmetromphalus regularis. The sequence goes on along the minus strand of JAULBS010008519.1, from coordinate 7,931 downwards.
AAAAATTAGAAACAAATGTTCTAAATAGTATGGTTTTGATGTATCAAAAATGTAATAAAAAGAAAGATACACTAAGATGATCTGTTAACAATTTTGGTTTGAAAACATAATATGATAACAATACCCAGTTTCAACCCCTGCAGTTAAGAAAATGTCCACAGCAAAAGTAATGCTGTGGAGAAATAGTGTCCACAGCATTTTCCACACCAATTTTAACGTATAGTTTATTTTTAATAATAAGAAAATAATATACCTAAAAAAAAAAAGTATTAAAGAAGTACTGCAAAGTATGAAAAACTCTGTGGCAATCTCCAAGACATTGCCAATTGCTGCGGGCAATTTCAGCAGTTGCGGTTTGAACATTTAGAGAGGTCTACACCAATCTAGTCCTTAAGAGTTGAAGATGAAGGACACCATGCTGTTGTATTCTTAACAGATTTTTTATTTTTTATATATTTCAGAACAAAATAGGAAACCAAATCCACATTTGGGTCCTCCAGAGGAGAGACTAGCATTGCATGTGCTGAACACATTGCCCTTAGTAAAGGAACATGTTGAAACGAGACCCATCTTCAACCCATTGCAGCCCGACATTGAACAGGTATGTTGAAATGAGACCCATCTTCAACCCACTGCAGCCCGACATTGAACAGGTATGTTAAAATTATCATCTTCAACTCGCTGCAGCCCGACATTGAACAGGTATGTTAAAATTGTCATCTTCAACTCGCTGCAGCCTGACATTGAACAGGTATGTTAAAATTATCATCTTCAACTCGCTGCAGCCTGACATTGAACAGGTATGGTGAAATTATCATTTTCAACTCACTGCAGCCCGACATTGAACAGGTATGTTAAAATTATCATCTTCAACTCACTGCAGCCTGACATTGAACAGGTATGTTGAAATTATCATCTTCAACTCACTGCATTGGCAGGATCTTGCTTGCATGAAGTATGACAGGACATAGTATTAACATCCCCAGTAATAGCCATTTATAGGGAATGTAAATTTTGATCATGGTATTAGTTACTTTGTTAAATTGCAAATGTCACAAATGCAAAGGTTTTTGACCTTTATGTTTTCATTTTTGTTTAATGACTCCACTAGAGCACATTGATTCGTTAATCATCTGCTATTGGATGTCAAATGTGAGCCAGTTGGAGTGTCTGATGTCCTACCACAGGACCACTGAGACACAGCATTTTATTTTATCATTTAATGGCTTATTAAAACAATAAACACTATGCTATACTATAGATCTTGAAATTAATGTGATCATGATATTAATGCAACAAATGCGAGTCCATGTTATTTGTATAATTAATAGACAGAAATAGTTTTGTTTGGATTGGCTGAATGCTATGGGTGTTCGTTTTTAATTAGTACACACGTGGAATGGGTGTTATTCTTTTCGTTATTACCATCGGCTAACACCAATGAAAATACAGAAAACAATTAGTTGGTAGAAACACCGATAATGCATCGCAACTCTTTCTTGTTTTGATAAACGGTTAATTAGTGTTTATAGTAGTTTATAAGTGAGGTGATTTCAACAATAATGGTTGTGGTCTCAGTTTTAGGGAATTGTATTACCAGCTGATTGCTACAAAAACGTGTGTTCGGAAAGTACTGTACCAAAAGGAGGCCACAAGCATTAATTTCATGTCGCATTTTAGTCTGACTACCTTCAGTCGCATTAATTTAGGGACGCATTGGTTTCATGATTTACATTATTGAGATTTCCGTTCCAACCAGTGGTCCACATCTGGTTTATCAAAGGCCATGGTATGTGCTGTCCTGTCTGTCGGACGGTGCATATAAAAAATCCCTTGCTGCTTATTGGAAGGAGTAGCCTATGTCCAATAGCCGATGATAAGATAAAAATCAATGTGCTCTAGAGACGGCGTTAAATAAAACAAACTTTACTTTTATTATTGAGATTACATCCTTTGTTTTTTACCTTTAGTGGCCAATTAAACAGTAAACAATATGTTTGGATTGTGTTTATTGCCTTCTGTTCATAACAGTTGTAGTTGGTGATAAGATTTTAAGCAAGTCATTTCTTATTATTGTATCGTTAATGATCCCCTAGCACAACAAATAAACATTGGCTATTGGGGTAAGTCATTTCAAACACTCTTGCTGTTTAATTATTCTCTATTTGTCTGGTCTTTTATCACATCATACATAGTTATTCCTACATAAAATAGCTTGTATGTATATGTGTTTGAGCTTCAGATCTTTGTATTCATTTGACCGTGAGATACAGAACTGGCATATTATTTTGGTGTAAACATAACATATATTACTTTTGAGAGTCTTAATGACACCGATAATTAAGTCAGCTAATGTTAAACTAGGTCTTGCTTTTGCTATTTTAGCTGAAGTATGTTTTACCTTACAAAACAAACTCAGCACACATAAATCGTGATGCATAAATTAATATAATAAAATTAATGTGGTTTTTGTTTCTATCTGCAGGGTAAACTTCAGATGTGGGTTGATATCTTCCCTCAGAATCCAGGGCCACCTTTCAACATCAATGCAAGAAAACCTAAGAAGTAAGCATAGTTAAAATTGAACCCTTACTGACATGTTTTATAAAAATTTAATAATAATGATAGAAGGTACTTATGGTGTCGACTGAAAAAACAAATGTGGTTCATTTCATTTAGTTGCCATCTGTTTGCTTATGCTGACCTATACATTTTGCATTCTCACTTCCCATATGAACATTTCACTGCAAAATTGAAATGTGATGGTGAATAAAAGAAGGAGCGAAGTGCCAAGACCAGATTCAAAGAAACTAAGAATTTTGCAGAAGTCTTTGGTCAATTACACCACTGACTGGCCAATGCTGAAACCATCTTAAAAAGCCACAAGCTTTTGCTCCTGTTACTCTTGTCACCTTGACTTTAGCATCAGACATGTCATGGGCGATGACAGTCATGTCATGTGTGATACATTCCTGACAGAAGCCTTAGATTTCCTGAGGGCTTTCTATGGGTAGGCAGGCCAGAACGTGTAACAAACAGTCTCTTATGACAGGTTGCTGTTTAATAGAGGTTATAGTATTCTAAGTTAGCTAATGTGTTAGAAAATAAAACTTACCTTATAATACAGGTTCCCTCATGAGTAGGTTTTACAGTATATTGTAATAATATTTGTATATTACCTGATAGGTATATATTGCGTATGATTGTGTGGAACACTGTTGATGTGATTTTGGAGGAGGAGTCTATCACTGGGGAGAAGATGAGCGACATCTACGTGCAGGCATGGATGTCTGGTATTGACGAGAGACAGAAAACAGATGTACATTACAGGTAAGTTACAAAATACTTGTTCCACTTTTGTACAAAAACAAAAATGGTCATTGAATTGTATCTGTCTGGCCTTTTACCTTCCATTGCTGGCTGGCTGGCTGGCTGTGTGTACTTATTTTCATACATATATCCAATTAATTGATGTAAGTAGTGGTGCTAATATGATCCACAACAAAAGTGCTGGTCACAATTTTAAAAGTGCTGTTTGGGGCTGTTTAGTCCATTTTTACTGTATTAATCTTTTTTCTTTTTAAAGCTGTTTCATGTCTATTCTTAACTGACCCTTGGACTGATCTACATATAAATTACATAATACTATTGGTGCCATGACATCCATTAAGTCTTTAAAATGCTGTATTCCTGTCACATCATGAAAATGTTAAGAGAGTTACAATAAAACAATTTGCGATGTTACTAAATGTAAAAATACAAGTATTACTGTTTTAAAGACCTTATTAATGAGACTAGTTATCTTGATTTTTATTTATTGAGTATGTGAATATCAGACATTATTATTGCTGTTTTAAGGTCTTTAGATGGTATGAGTAAACTCAACTGAGAACATGTATATCAAAGATTATTTTTGTTTAAGGTCACTGGATGCTACAGGTAAACTCAACAGAGTACATGTGCAAAATGTATATTAGATTTATTATTGTTGTTTTAAGGTCGTTGGATGGTACGGGTAACTTCAACTGGAGAATGGTCTTCCCAATAGACTACCTTCCAGCAGAACAAACTATGGTACATAAAAGAAAGGTAATTATTTCTTATTACTTGACATCATGAGAACAAGGATAGATAATGGCATTCAGAGACAAAGATGTAAGGGTTTTTAATAGTATTTATTTCAGTGGTGAAATCTTGTAGGTTACTTAGTATTTTTGCAAATATTACCAGATATGCTTACAACAAGAAATGTCATCTTGACACAGGTGTTGATCTAGCATTTCATGTTGGTGAGGTGTTAATTTTTTATTTTATTTTAATGGGGGTGTTTGTTGAGGTTATTGATGGAAAATGAGTAGGGTATTTTTCTTTTTATAGATTTGAAACTACAAAAAATAATGTCATTTTAAAGAGATGGGGGCAATTATTGGTTGAACCAGCAGCATACCACATACATCTCCCATCTCATATGCCTATAAATCCAGAAATAGAGGTTATCTGATAATGCGTAGAAATAACATGGTAATCTAATGGAGATAACTTGATAATCTGATAGAGATAACATGGTAATCCGAAAGAGATAATACAGTAATCTGATATAGATAACATGGTAATCTAACGTCAATAATATGGTAATCCAATAGAGATAACATGGTAATCTGATAGAGATAACATGGTAATCTGATGGAGATAACATGATAATCTGATAGAGATAACATGGTAATCTGATAGAGATAACATAGATATAACAGTAATCTGATGGAGATAACATGATTATATTTAGAGATAACATGATAATCTGATGGAGATAACATGATACTCTGATGGAGATACCAGTAACATTATAATTTGATAGAGATAGCATGGTAATCTGATAGAGATAGCATCATAATCTGATGGAGATAACATAATCTTATGGAGATAACATGATCTGATGAAGTTAACATGGTAATCTGAAAGAGATAACATAAATCTGATGGAGATAACACAGTAATCTGATAGATATAACACAATCTGATGGAGATAACATTATAATATAATGGAGAAAATGTGATAATCTTAATAATTATAAGCATTTGCTTGTTGTTCAATCCCATGTGACTTGCTTGATGATAATATTTGTATGTTTACCCAATAACTCTAGTTATAAACAGTGTTATATATATTGCAGGAACACTTCTGGAGTCTGGATGAGACAGAGTTGTTTTTGTCTCCACTTTTGATGGTGCAGATCTGGGATAATGACAATTTCTCACCAGATGATTTCCTTGGTAAGAACAGTTTAATAAATATCTAATGACTTTTGTATTAGTTAAAATGTTTGTGTTAATTGGTATGTTGGTGTTCTATCATAGAGAAATTATTTATTCTAACATAAGTTTACGTTTATCGCATATGTCTACAGTATGGCAACATAATGATATGACAGTAATATTTATATTTTATGCAGTTATGTTTATTGAAGTTTGTGGTTGCATGATAATGAAACACCGTGAGCATCGGTGGTACAGAGGTAGAACATCGGACTCTCCAGCTGAAGACAGTGGTTGAAAACTTGACTAAATGTTTGACATCCAATAGCCAATGATTAATAAATCAATGTGCTCTAGTGGTGTCATTAATTAAAAAAAAGCTAAAACAAATAATAAAACAGTTCCCAGAAAACAGCCCAATATGCAACATTTGTTAATAAAATAAACTTTGTTTTCTTCTATTTTTTTTAATTCTCAAAATAATTTCTTTAAATTTAAAATAAAATATAGTTTTATTACACTGATAAAGTCATCTATTAAAAAAAATTGTTTTTGTTTAAAGACACCACAAGAGCACATTGATGTATTATACATCTATTAGGCTATTGGAAGTCAAACATTGGTAATTCGACACATAGTGAAGTGTGACCCAGCCTCCAAATGGTTTTGAACCACTGTCTTCAGCTTGAGAGTCCGATGTTCTACCACTGGATGATAGAGGCTAACTATCTTTAAAAAAGAAAACCATGTTGAATATAAATGAAAAATACTATAGCAACAGGTCATCTTTCATGGTTTTATTATTCCAGGCACATGTGAGTTAAATCTCAACTGTCTGCCCAGGCCAGCCAAGAAGGCGAAGTCTTGCACACTGAAACTCATCCCAGACATGGATTCTGCTACAAGCCCCGTGAAAACAGTGAACCTGTTTGAGTGTCGTCGTCTGCGAGGTTTCTGGCCTGCATTCAGTGACGAAGAAGGAGAACGCAAGTTAACTGTTAGTATTGTCTTACCATTATTAAACAGTGCTATGCACATAATAATAATAGATGGTTGATGACATTCTCAAAATTTCCATAGTTCTGAGTGTTCTGGGGGAGAGTTTTGCTTCCACTCGTTTGTAAGAGAGGGTGAAATTTTCAAGAATTCCTGTGAGCATGTTGCTGCAGATTTTTGCTGTAATTCGTCCCAAAAAGCTGAATGCTACTGAAAGACAATTACAAACATTCCTTTGTTTCAGGCAATATTTTTATCATTTATGTCCAGTATTTATCCGTATGTTTAGCAGTCAGCTATTTTGAAAGTACTGAGTAATTAAGTTACGGTAGAGAACTCTTGACAATGAATATCAGAAATCGGACATTTTCATGATTAGCTATTGTAACTGGAGATTGCCAAAAACAGCGTTTTGACTTTAGATCATGCTTATAATACAGGTCAGGTTTTTAAGGCTGGTTCTGGGGGGAAAAAAGACTGCCGTATAGCCAAATAAATACGGTAATGCAACTGGAAATAGTTTGTAATATTATCTACACCACAAACTTCCTTTGTGACATGTGGTTGGTCTTGATGATGTGGGACTCTCTAGATGTGCACTAACACTCAATTTGTAGCCCAGAATTGTGTAGTGAAAATAAAAACTGAGGTGTATATGATTTAGACAAGAGATTGTGATTGTAGGGCAAGTTGGAGTTGGAACTGGAACTGGTCACAGAAGAGGAGGCTAATGAAAGACCTGCAGGAATGGCCCGAGATGAACCCAACGAGAACCCTAAACTGGACCCACCCAAGTATGTGTATATTCTTTTTGTATTGTTAATTCTCATTACATCATTATAAAAAGGTTTTTGCTCCCATAATAGACCATAATAAATTGTTTATTTATAATTTTAGAATGATTAATGTAATGTTTGTGGTCTGATTTGTTACTCGTTATTCAATGTGGATTGGCCACTGGAACATAAATTACTTGAGTTCACAGGGCCTGCAGAGTGCTTTTTAAAGTTTGGGTGGGGGGGTGAATCTTAAAATCAGTCAACGTGTTAACTATTGGACTTTAGACCCCTGATACGACAGATTTCGACAACTTTATTTGTCACAGAGTCTAAAAATATTTTTACTCTGGAAAAAACAACTAGTGATCATTTTTATTAGTTCTCCCATAAAAAACGAGGGGGCATAGCCTCCACTGGCTCCATGTCACCTGGTTCAGAAAAAATATCTCCAATCTCAAATTCTGACAGGGAAAAGGATATTTTTACAGGTTAGCAACTTATTCTATTCATATTTGTTGTAGCTTGAGTTCTACTTTAAACTATGTTAATATCTTTAAATTTCAGGCGTCCAGAGACTTCATTCCTGTGGTTTGCATCACCATTCAAGACACTGAAATACATCATCTGGCGCAACTACAAGTGGTACATCATCGGCTTCTTCCTGCTTCTCCTTCTAGTGTTAATCATCTTCCTCTTCATATACTCATTCCCTGTAAGTAGTCACTGTTTAGTGTCTCCATTGTGTGTGAGATGGGTTTTAATCCCCCAAGGCACAAAATAACAATTTGCGATGAAAAAACGAACTAACTGCGAATCAGAATTATTTATTCAAAGCAAAATGCGAAACACCACTTTTTCTCTGAACCAATGCTACCTGATACACATCTGTCGATGTCTTTATTGA
>JAULBS010008507.1:0-21527 GCA_032355785.1 Symmetromphalus regularis | reverse complement strand
AGTGAAACTTGTGTTAAGCAGGCACCTAAGAGAGTGGTACAAATTAGCCTTGTAAGACAGGTGGTTCTTAATACAGATAGCCATATAGTAGGTTTGACGGTAGTGAAACTTGTGTTAAGCAGGCACCTAAGAGAGTGGTACAAATTAGCCTTGTAAGACAGGTGGTTCTTAATACAGAATGTAATGTGATTTGGGAGAAAATACAGATGACATTTTAAAACAGGTGGCTAATAAAACAGTTGGCCATAAGCTAGATCTATGACAGTCACACAATTTAATTGAAATAACACAAGTTTGGGCAGGTTTTAAACAATTACTCACATTATAAATAGAAGTCAAAATTCATCATTTAAGGGACATAGCAGTTATTGCTGTGGGAGGCACACAACAGAAAATGTAAAATTTATTTATGAGGCGTGACGGAAAATACTGTTGTGCCATCATAACCTTTGACACAGAATTTATGCAGAGTTGTTTGAAAGCCATCAATCTCATTTTAACAGATTTCAGGATTATCCTGATGCCACTTATGTGTGATAATATGAACTTGTTAAATTGTCGCGGAAATGCTGTGGAGATTGCCACAGAGATTTTCATTCTCCACGCATCATTTCTTGCCATAAACTAAAAAAAAGTTAATGGTGTATTTTTTTCTTGTTATTAAAAATAAAGTATACTTTACGGTAAAATTGCCATGGAAAATAATGTGGACACTATTTCTCCACAGCATTTATTTTGCTGTGGACATTTTCTTACTTGCAGAGGTTGCAGTGTTGTGTATTTATTTACCTGTATGTATTGTATATATAGGACTTCGACAGCGGCACGCCATAAAGTCAGGTGTTTAAGTAGATCGCCTGACTTCAAGCCATTAACTCGATCTTGAAGAAGCTCGAGTTATCGTGCATGGAAGGACCAGTGCGAGTGCTACTAATAAGTATAAAGTTGCTCGTGTCACAAAAGTCAGAGCTCGTGACCCGTGCGGAGCGCTATCTTGTGTATGCATTTAACAGGTGTGCAGTAAACATGTTCTAAGAGCAGGTGAAATAGATTTAATTATTTTCAAATCAAACCCTAGCACACTGTTAACTGTTAGATGTTATACTGTATCATACTTAAAGGGGCGACACAATAAAAGAACTATTTTTAAATAAATAAAAGACTGCACCATTACGACAGTTTTTATAGATCAGTGTTGAATTTTGTTTTAGGTTGTGTTTGTAACCTGCAGAATTTTTTTAGGTTGTGTTTATAACCTAAATTGTAACTGAATTTATTTTTTGCATTTTTAAGTAATAATAAAAATGTTAAATGAATTTGTACAAATTTTTTTCTTTTTTCTTTTTTCTTTTCTTTTCCAATGCTAGAAATGGTTTTACATTTAGGTTTACGTTACATTTTGCTTTTATTTTCATTTCTTGAAAACTAAAAACACCATGTCAAGATAATTTGAATATTTTTGTTTTAATTAATATGAATAACAAGCATTTTTTTTTTTATATTTACAGACTAGTTGATGACTGAAAAACTTTCATTCCTTACTTTAAAAAAACAACAAATTGCTTTCTTTAACAGAATATTTCAACTGTGTACCTTTTTAGTCAGACATTTTGTTTGGTGGTGCATGTTAAACATTGTCGGACAATTTGCAAATTACAACATACCTACGTGTTTATTGGCACTTGTCTAGTTTTATGACTTTGAGCAAGAGGGGCAAACATTGCACAAACCTGTTGACCATGGCTAAGACAGTGTTGTCCTGGTCGAATGCAGGTAGGCATACTACAGAGGGCGCCACCTCTCTTGGCTGTTTACCGCAAACACTGGTCCGTTCCAACAAGGTCGTATTGTGGACAGTGGCACTTGGTAAATTTGAACTTGTTCGAGAAGTATGCGAATGCCTTTTGAACACGACATGTAAAGATGATTGTTTCCATTTTTCAAGAATGCTTGGGAACTCTTTTCTCACTGAGGTATGAATCTGGTTTTGTAGCAGCACAAATGCTTATGGTAGTGATGATGATGATATGTATAAGAGTTCGTCTAAATTGTGATAGGATCTGTCTCTGTTGTCTGTGTCTGTGTGTGTCTGTCTGTGTGTTTGTATGTCATTCCCTGCATCTGTGTGTTGGTCTGTCTGTCTGTCTGTCTGAGTGTTTGTATGTCAGTCTGTGGGTCTGTCTGTGCATCTGTCCGTCTGTGCATCTCTTTGTCTGTGCGTCTGTCTGTGTGTTTGTATGTCAGTCTGTGTGTCTGTGCATCTGTTTGTCTATGTGTGTGTGTGTGTTTGTATGTCAGTCCATGAGTCTGTGCATATGTCTCTGCATCTGTCTGTCTGTGTGTTTGTATGTCAGTGTGTGTCTGTGCATCTGTCTGTCTGTCTGTCTATGTGTGTGTGTGTATGTCAGTTCATGAGTCTGTGTGTCTGTCTGTGCATCTGTTTGTCTGTGCATCTGTCTGTCTGTGCATCTGTCTGTCTGTCTGTAAAATATAGCTGATATTTTACAGAGTTGCTCACTTGGATTGTTCTGCAGACTGTGTGAGTAATATCATATTTGTGATGCCTAATAAGCACCAATTGAAGAGTACACTAAGGTGCTGTTACACATAACCTCACAGGCACATAGATGGGTGGACTGGATTCTGATATGATTGGGTTCGTTTGACAAAACGTACAATTAACAGAGCATGGCCTTAAACCTGTGGCATTTTGACACTTTGTGTCAACTCCATTGTTTCGTCTCCTGCCAATACAATACAATACCTGTATTCACGCTAATTACTGGGTGGCGTTCTCCACATACAGTAAATAAACATGACATAATAGATTTATGCATTGTTATAACAACTACAGTGAGCTACGTTTAAACAGGCAATTGTTTAATCCACAAACTTGTCTATTTTGTCTATACCAAACAATTTTTTGTAGTCTAAAATTTATTAATAAACCTACAAAAACATATAGGGTACTAGTAACTTATGACCATGTAAATCAACATTTGACTAAACAAGAATGATTTTATAATTATAGATTGGCTTATAAGGTGTAATAAAATATAGAGGCATATTTTTGAATACATACTAAAAAGAATTAGTTGGTTTGGAGATATAAGTTTTAAAAATTAAAAAATTTAAGGCCTGTCCAGTAAATCCTAAAATATTTTTATCCCTTTCATTTTATAACTATTTTTAAAATAAAATCTACATGTATGCTATAAATAGAATTTGACAGACAGAGAGCATGTATAAACAGATAAAAGTAAACTGGAGGCCTCATCGGTAAACTCAGATAATTCTCAGAGACCGGCTATTATTGGCGACCATATGTGCCAACAGAGACCGGGTTTACAAATAATTGTACATATGGCACCAGCAGCCCGCCTGAGCCCGCCTGCTAATGTGATGCCAGATCGCATTGCTAATGGGCCTTGTGGCCTAAACTAAACAAATATTGTCCTCCGAGGTTATCTGAACACACAAGCCACCGAGCTGCCCCTGTGAGCATGTTGCCCTAGGGCAGGGCCAGCTGGCCTGAGGGTGATGGGTTCCAGCCCTGCTTCCACGGTTGGTGAAGGACTTCAATGGTGGCAGGGTCTTTGATGGTGGGAAACAAAGGGTCAAGGATGTTGGTGTTTAGCAAGGGATCTGCAGTGTGAAGAGGGTTTTTGGTTATTCAGCAACAGATACAGATCTAGTTGAGTAACATGGGGTTGATGACAAGGATGAAGATAAGATGATAAAGATAAAAACTTAATGCAAATAACATTCCACATCAGGAACAGAATGCACATACGTACAAAACATATAAATATAATAGACTGTATATTCCCTATATAACATACTAAAAATATAAATATCATATACCGTATATTCCATATTTAACATACTAAAGATATAAATATCATATACCGTATATTCCATATTTAACACCCCTGAGGGGAGTTCATTTTGTGAATTTTAAGTTTATTGAGTTCACCATAGTTTGAAATCTTGTTTTTACTGTTAAATATTTTGCGTAATACATATAACTAGTGTGTGCATTCATTACATACTTAGGATACTAAAGCACGATCATGGATTCATGCTTGGGTAAGTCATTTTTATTTTGCAAAATGGACGAGGAACGTTAATTAGGGAGGGGGTATTAAATAGGCAATATACGGTAAAAATTATAATTATTGTTGGATTGCTGTGTAGTTGTGAATAAACCTATCTGAACAAACTGGTTCTTGATTCGCATGATAAATATAATTTTTTAAATGAAGGTGTTATATACTGAACAGTAAAAGAAATTCAAATGTGAGATCCAGTTTAATCAAATTAGACGAAAAAATTCATAAAACCATAAAACTCATGCTGCACACAGGCTCATACGTGGGGGGAGGCAACGGGTGCACATGCACCCCCCTAAATCTGTTGAGGTCCGTAAATGCAAATTTGGATTGACGCTAATTTACTAGAATAATGTTAAAAACAAAAATAAAACATTCGGGCCTTCACAAACGCACCCCCCTAAAGAAAATCCTGCATACGGTCCTGGCACATGCTTTACATTTCTCTGCACATGCATTCAGTATGCAAAACAGCCAACATCAAAATATAGTTAACTTTTACTCAATAAAACATTGCAAATTAACTCTGCATTTCTTTTGCTTTTCAGTATATTTAGTTTTTTATAATGTGGAGGTATTCATCTTTGAACAGATCACACTGGTTATATAATCGTTTTTCTAGTGTGTTGCCCAGTCTCTATGGATATGAACCACATGGTGATAGATCTGTACTAGCTGACCATGGTCATGTAACAATGGGATAGGAATGAAGTGGAATGTTAGTTTAATGTCACTGTATACTCTACAGTTAACTATTTGATCAGTGGTTGTTAGGTGTCACCATGGTAACTGTGACATGTCAAGAAAAAAAAAGCTTTGCTATTATATACGAAAATAACCTTTTAAAAAATAAAAGGTAAAATTATTATTATTATATGAAATGCAAACCAGACTCACATGATTGGATGTTATTTTTGCCGACTGAGCAACAAATTAGCCGAGTTTGGGCTGATTATTAAACCAGCTTGAAACTGGTACTAACCAGAACGGGAATTTTCTTCTCAATTACCACAAACCTTTGATTTGTATTTTGCCAACTTGCAGTAGCACCTTGATGACCAGCAGACACTTTCTTGGTGGGCTGGCTGGGGCAGGCAGGTGGGCAGGGAGGAATGTAGAAAGGGAGGAAGTGTAGGAATGACAGCCAAGATCATAAACCTAGTTACTAGTGAATTAGTTACCAGTGAATTATTTCTTGAAGTTATTGATAACCAGCACTTTGGGTTGAAGATGTCAGAAAATCATGTTTCAAGTGATCCAGACTTTAAAATAGGTAATATTGTTTGCCTTTATCACAAAGAACAAACTGTTTTCACAGAGCAGGTTTCTTCTGTAAACCATGTGTTACAAATACCAGCTTATTAACCTGTTTTCTGGGGTGTCATTTAACAAATAATCTTTTCCTTTAATATGTAAAACTTTAAGGAACAAAAAATATATTCTGAATTAATTTTTATAAATAATATGGAGAACACTACAGAATAAAAATGTTTACGCATTGTAATGCAACTAGAAAGGTAGGTGGGGTGGTATATATATTTAAGCAACAAAAGAAAATATACACTTAATTAAGCAATGTTTATGAATTACACAGAAAAACTGTTTAATCAGATTAATGTTATAAATCCATTTTAAGGAGGCCCCAATAATATGATGCCGATTCTTCAGATTCTTTAATATTAAAAAATATATATACAACAACAAAAAAAAAAAAATTACATTTTTAAAATATTTTTTTAAATCGCACAATTTAGGTTTGGCCCCATCCTAGATCTGCAATTGTTTATTTTTATTTTATTACAAAAATACTATATCATATAATTTACAACATAGCTGTCATAAATCGGTCATTTTCCTTTGCCATTTTGAGAGTAAAGTTCCTATATTTCAACACAGTGCAATAGCACTAGAAGGGGAAATGGGGCCAATATTTCACCAACAAGCCAACCATTCTGTGAAGCAATTTAGTTGAGTAAAATGGAAACCATGTGTCCACTTCTGTCGGAGAGCTAGGCCATGTGACTAATGGTGCTTCTTTTACCAGTGCAATTAATTGTGCGTCTGCTTTCCTTGTGATGGAGTGCACACTACCTTCCATCTTGTCTGTTTCTTCTCTCTGCCTCACTGACTTCTAATTTACTGCTTCTCTTTGCTCGTAATTGATGGTGTGCCACCAAATGCTGCACACTTCCTTTAATTGTTCACCCCTTGCTTTAGAGTAGTTTACCCTTTTAGTGCTGCTTTCTTGGGGAGAAGGTGGCAAAAGGTTCAAACCATTTTCACATTTACCATATTTTAGTATTATTAGTATATTTAATAATGACTAACAGCATTCATTTTATACCAAGTGCTTTTGCTTTTAAATATGGAGTGGGTGTGGTAGGGAAAGAATCTATGAAAGATTTTAAAATTTTCAAAATTATAGCCATTTAAACTGTTACCTTTTCTGCTCCTGTATTATAAAATTATAATCACAATAACCAATTAAATTTTTTAATATTTTAGCAAGGCAAAATAGATTTCTGTAATATTTTCTATTTTTAATTTAATCTTCTTTGCAATACTCTGAACTTGGCAAACTCTAATCTAAACTTAATTTATGTATGAGCATTGTGTTCAGGCCAACATTTGATCTTCGCAGGAAATTAAAAATAAGTTGATTAGAGTTTTATGAAATCGCAGCTCGCGTGATATTTTTGTTTTCCAACCAAGTGTGAATTTTATTTCATTGCTAGGTTTCTCATTTCAGCAATCGATTGAAAAAAATTAACAATACTTCTTTCACGTCGAAAATTAAACAGAAGTCAAAACTGCAAAAATAACATAGCGGAGATACATAAACAGCATTGTTTGCGCTCAGTGCTAGTGGTTTGCCGGAAATACGACAGTGGGTGAAACGAGGGGGACCAGGCGACTATTTAAGGAGGAGATTACTCCATGTTTATTGAAGAATTACTGGACATGGCAGAGCATACTGGTCGTACAAGTACAATAGGCAAATCTAATTTTCCATTCTCCGATCACATATTAGGAGGCTATTGTGGCCTCGATGCCTTGGCATGCTGTATTGGGTTTTTCCAAGGGAGTTGGGGCAGGTAAACAAGCTTTGAAACAGGAGCCCATGTTTTTCTAAAGACACCCGAACGTGTTGCTGGCACAAAGAGTACGTTACCTTTCATTTGATTGCCAGACTCGAGATACAGACCAGTATAAAATACAAAATTATACCAACTTTCTCTCCTATGTTCTTCAATGGAGACCATTGTCTTGAGCTCCATGTCAGTCTCATACAAATAAATAAGATGGGAACAATATTAGTTTTATGACCTACATGTATTTCATTAAAAATTTACCTCTGTACAAATAAGAGTTATGTTTGGCTATTTTTAGTATATTACTATTGTATGTCTCCAAAATGGTTAAGAAGGGAAACAACTCTATTTTTTAAAATGGCTGCCATGGGAAACAATTGTAAAGAAGAACATTTTCTTCTTCAATAAAATAGTTATCATTAGTAATATATGAATTACAAGAAATTATTTTGCCAGATTAAAATATAATGTGATTTTTGTTTTTAAATTTGTATTTGGCAAGTGGAAGAATTAACTTTCAGCCCACACACACTCACAGTCACAGCCACTTCTATTTCCCAACCAACTTCTCCACATCCTGTATATCCTACTCAATTATTTTTTAACCCAGAATCTGAAAGGGCTAAGCCGAGACGACATAAAGATCATTATATCGCTGATTATGGATTTAATTCACACTTGATTCTTCTGATGGCATTTCATTCACCCCTTTTAACATTATGTGCATGAGAATTTAACCTACCCGTCTGCCATTATGAATACTAGTACATCATATTATACAGACCACCTTAACAGTTTGTTTATGAAAATCCTTTGAAATCATTGGTTGTCATTGACTTCTTGATCAAAAAAGAATCCTTTATTCCGTTTTGATGATGCAATTTTTGACACTAATAGAATTTTTTTATTCGTGGGTCAAAGGTCGAGATGTCAGGATTGATAGACCAACACTTTGGTACAAACTGACGATATGTCTTTTGTGTTTAGCTGAAAAAGATTTTAATTTGTCGTCCTCGAATCACCTGCTGTGCATGGGATTTTTTGATGGGGTTTATTGATAAGGTTTTACAAATTATCTCGGGAGTGTATCTTATTATAAAATATATAAAAAACATATTGTGAAGTAAGCCTAATGTTCTCAATACGATTTAATGATAGGCATTTAACAGCCATTTTGAATACCAGTAAATTCCTGTGAAACGATTTGATTAAGCAGTTTTGTGACTGTAAAAAGATAATTTTTGCCTCAGTAGTTTAAAAAAATAGGTGGCATTTTGGAATGTTGGTCATGTGACTAACAATGTATATGTAATGTAATGAATAAAAAAAAAAAAATTCTTTTAAATGTTTTAAAAAATGTTTCTACATGATAGCCAAAAAGGATCACAATGAACCAAAAATAATTATTAAAATTTAATAAAACTGATTAAAGCCAACTGGGTTTTTGGGGAATTTTTTAGTTTTGGAGGAGGAGTATGGAGGGATAAGTTGCTTAATAAAAATCAGTTAATATTTTCATTTAAGTTGGTGTAACTAAAAAACAAAACAAGTAGAAAACATTTCTCCAAAATTTTGTTCAGTAACATACAGGGTGTCCGAAATTATCTGTACAACTTTGTCGTTAAAAATAAAGTTTATGATGGAACATGTAGGATTATTAAACATGATTTTTTAGAATCTGTTGTTTCCAAAATTTCTTTTATTAAAGTAACAATGTTACAATATACAATATATAACATGGACATTTTTACACTTTGTGATGGACTATTAGTAACAAACAGAAGTTGTACAGGTAATTGTTGGACACTACATGCATGTATACTTTTGTGTCTTGATAAAACTAAACCACTATCTCATTTGATTAAATGTAGGTCAGATTAGTGGCATCATAGAAAATGTGTCAACCTAGAAAGAAAATTAATCTGAATAATTATGTAGAGGTAAATTCTACCTGATATTATAAAATGGTTGCTAGGTTATCACATGACAGTGAGACTGACACTATCTTTGTCAATGTCATACAACGACATCACTTTATTTTCACAAGATCGGATCAGTGGCGTTCGAGTATATCCTTACCTTCTGAGCATGTCACAACTGACAGTGTTTTAATAATAAACGTGAATGTCCATTTTGTGGATCATATTTGAAGTATTTCATTACAAATGTACTTGACGATACAAGGATAAAAATCTGTTGTCATTATCAGACTGTTTCTAGGTAATATTTGGAGTATTTCATTTCGTACGTACTTGACGAGTACAATGATAAAACCGTTATCAGGCCATCAGTTCATTATCTTTGAAAATCAATACACAAGGAGAACTGCGGTTAGTGTAAGCGATGACAAAATTAAAAAAATTTACTTTTTTTTTTGTTCCAGTAAATATTTTGTTCTGTTAGATTCTGTTCTATAAGCCTCAGTGGTCCAGCGGTAGAATGCTGGACTTTCAAGCTGATGACTGGTTCAAAACCCGTTGGAGGCAAGCTCATTTTTGACTATATGTGAAAATCACCAAATGTTTGACATCCAATAGCCAATGATTAATAAATCAATGTACTCTAATGGTGTTATTAAACAAAACAAACAAAAAAGAGAGAAAAAAGTCAGTTCTGTTCTTTTCTATAATTTTGTTTCTTCTATTGAATAATTAATTATCTGATTTTGTTGTCTGTCCATCCATCAGTAAGTCCAACAAATATTTCTGTTTTAATCTTTAATACTGGTGCAGTTAAACTTAATTATTTATTAAACAATCACCCATGAAAAGTAGCACAAAATGTCACATTAAGAAGAAATTTGTTTTACCACATAAGCTTTACTTTTTAATAGCAGCAAGGTCTCTTTTATGCACACTTTCCAACAAATGGGACAACACTTGCCACTGCATTTGTTAAACCGTTTATGGACCATTGGCTAGAAGACAAATAATATTTCCTCTAAGAGGGATTGATCCGATAACCCAGCACACCTCGGCTAGTGAGCTACATCTCGTAGCCACCTGTTTAATGTCAGTGTATCGTCTCACCTGCATGTACTATGTAGATAGCCTTCTAGTGAGACACCTGCCTTTCTGCATGTATTCCCTCTCACCTTTCTTGTAGTCTTATCAGTAGGCGTGCAACCACTGTTCTGTACAAAACTTCATCTTATTGCTTGTCTCTATGCCTTTCCAGTAGCCGTAACAGCATTATTACAGGCAGTGTTTTGTGCAACAATTTTTTTTATTTTTTTTCTGACAAAAGCCTGTGCATAATAAATTCCATATTAACCCAAATTTGAAGATGGATGTGTGTGCACAATAAATACAACACAGTCGGGTTTCAACAGAAACAACAAATATTGAAAATAAACGAAACACTGACATTTTATTGTGCAACAGTTGTATGGTTTTCAAATTCTTTTTTCTTTCTTTCTTTCTTTCTTTCTTTCTTTCTTTCTTACTTTCTTTCTTTCTTTCCTTCTTTCCTTCTTTTCCTTCTTTCTTTATTTCATTCTTTCTTTCTTTCCTTCTTTCTTTCATTCTTTCATTCATTCTCTCTCTCTTTATTTATTTCATTCTTTATTTCTTTCTTTCTTCTTCTTCTTTTTCATTTTTTTTCTTTTTTTCTTTATTTTTTGTTGTTATTGATAGCAGTAGCATGGATATTTAATGTGAAACAAGTACTCGCAGGGATTCAAAACATAGTTCCAAACACCCGCCACCTTAAATCATTTTGTTAAAAACTTTTCCTTATTTAATCTATCTGTAAAAACATTGTACCTTTTATATATTGTTTACCTATAAAAGTAAAGAAACTAACAAGTCGACAAAGCACAATGTAGTGGAGCTATATGATATTTCTATTCTGTGAGTTGTGACCGCGTGAAAAGTGGCCATATAAAGTGACCATAAGATACCAAACTCGTATTACCACGGGTGTCAAAACGGACCACTACTATGACCCGCACAGTCCTCCGATGACCATTATTTGCCTCAGGTATATGTACTTAAGGTTACAATCGGCTTTCACATGGCGCAGGTGTCTGAGACACGCAATATGAGCCTGTTTAAACGAGTCTGTTTGAATGTCTCTGTGCTGAGATTTTCGGGTGAACGTGGAGCCTCCTATTTATACGTGAAGTGTCGCTTCTGCTTTTAGTACCTGGAGGTTTTGTTTGGAGTAGGTCATGGCTGAATGCTGCTGGGATCGAATCTTAGTCGAGGCATGGGGTTTTTAATCTCAGTATTGGCTCCAAACCAGAGTGAGTGCTCCGCTAAGCTCAATGAGTAGGTGTACCCCACTTACAACTACCGGTGGCTGACAATTAATTTATGAAAGGCCGTGATATGTGCTGCTATCTTGTCTGTGGGATACTGCTTATAAAAGATCCCTTACAGCTAATAGGAAAGAGTAACCTATGTGGTGGTAGCAGGTTTGCTCTTAAATACCATATGTCAGACACCTAATAGCTGCTGAATAAACAATATGCTGGGGTGTCGTTGAACAAACAATCCTTTCCTGTTTGAGAGTTTTTTGTTTGTTTGGGGCCGGATTTTTGTTTGAGGCAGGATTTTTGTTTGAAGTTTTAGCTGTTATTTGAGGCTAGTGTTTTGGTTTTAGACTCTGGTTTTTGTTTGAGGCTACAGTTTTTTTTTTTTTTTGATTTGGCATATCCTTCAAAATCCTATTGCACTCTAATCCTTTTAATACCTCTGCCACACATTGTAACATTTTAAAATCCTGATATACCGTTACAATCCCCAACATCCTGCCTCATACAAAATACTTTGATTAATTATTCATGCCCATAGTGCTACTGCTTAATGTACGTTAATGCTAGATAATGGCACCTGACTGTAAATGTAGAGTATACCAACAACGGAAAACACCTGCGGGCAAATTAGCTGGTCATTACGCCTGACTAATCTTTTGTCTGTCACGGCCAATTCAGGTAAGCAACCTGGCAGGCAGAAGAGCCAGGAGGGAGGCTTACAGTTTTGTAGATCACTGTGGGCTAAAATACATTCCTGTAGATTAGGGATCTACAGCAGAGAAGACAGCAGTAAAGAGAAACATTATTTAGCAAATTAAGATGGTTAGAGGTGAAAAATGACTTTTGTTATAAGTTTAGACTGTTGTAGTTCAGTCCAATTTAAAGCTAATTGCGTCTTGGATTTTACTGTGGTAATTTTGTATCAATGAAAATTAAAATACAATTTGAACCTGAATATTCCCGGAGCTGGATGTAGCTCAAGCGGTAGCATGTCTGCCTGTGAAGCGGTCGGTCATGGGATTGATCCTTATCAATAGACCCATTTACAGTTTGGGCTATTTTCCGTTCCAACCAGTGGTCTACCACTGGTTCATCATAGGCTAAGGTATGTGCTGTCTTGCCTATAGAAAGTTGCATATAAAAGACCCCTTGCTGCTTATTGGAAAGAGTAGCCTAAGTGGTGGCAGCAGGCTTCCTCTAAAGAAATATGTCAGAATGACCATATGATTGACGTCCAATAGCTGATGATAAGATAAAAATCAATGTGCTCTAGAGGTATCATTAACTAAAACAAACTTTTTTGTTTGTTTTTTCACTGAAGATTCCCCTGTAGACTACTCTGATTAGTGGCAAAGGGTTTCTTATATTCACTTTCCTACAGACAGAAAAACACATACTATTTTCATCAGTTATTTTTTATTTATTTATTCATATTTTATTTTTGTTTTGTTCAATAACAACTAGAGAAAATTGATTTATTAATCGTGGACTACTGGATACATAACATTTGATACAGTCAGTATGACCCAGACTCCAAAGGGTTTTGAACCACAGTCTACATCTTGAGAACGTCTGAAATATATAACTGGGTTTTGTACATGTGCCTCTCAAGGACAGAGTAGCTGTATTATTTACCAAACAGCTGGGTAATGTGAACGTCCCCCAGTGTGACTTCGCCATGTAATGACCACTTACGATAAGCCACATCTGCGATCATGCCACTGTGGACTGCTGAAAAATATAGAAGTACAGCAAAGAGCCCACTTTATAGCTGGGGTAATAGAAAAAGGCTATGGACTGCTAAAACCTAAAACATATAGAAGTACAACAATGTCTCCAATATATATTTTTGGTTAATACTTTAATAGTAGGTGGGAAAAGCCTGTGAACTTGATATTGCAGAAATGCATCCACTTATATATTTGATCTAATAGATGGGAAAAGCCTTTGGTCTGCAGGAATAAGTGAAACACTGAAAGCACAGCATTGTACCCAGTTTTATGTATCAGGTAATACAAAATATTTAATAGGTAGAGTCTTTGGACTGATTGAACATACAGAAGTACAGCAGCATTCTGTGTTTATATCTCAAATAATAGATGGAGAAAGCCAGAGGACTGCTGGATCATGCAAAGTACAGCAATGTATATATCTACATAATCTGAGATATAGAGAAAGGCAGTGGACTGACTGAACATACAGAAGTACAGCAGTGTTCCATGTTTTATATCTTAAATAATAGACAGAGAAAGCCAGAGGACTGCTGGATCATGCAAAGTACAGCAATGTATATATCGACATTTAATCTCAGATATAGAGAAAGGCAGTGGACTGACGGAACACACAAAAGCACAGCAATGTATCTAGTAACCAGGATAGCCTGACAGGAGCTAGTTTTTCTTACGGAGGACTGGGAGAGTGAAACACCTGTCATATTGGATACAAGATCAAAGCTCTAATCAGTCCCGTCCACCTGAGGCTCTGTCTGAAGCTTACCTAGACAGAAAGAAACGATCTCTTCATTCTGACGTTTGTGAGAGTTACACAGTACAGCTGGGTACCTGCAAAATATCACTGGAAAAGTAAAGCCAGAACCAAGGGGAATGGGTATGAATGCACAAATGATGGGGAAAACATTGTTTAGTAACATACACCATTTTAAGTCCATTTCTTTTTTTAAAAGATAAAAAATAATAATAACTATTGCGTGATTCATTGGCACATGGATCCGACACGAATCTGATATGTGTCCACTATGGTTGAAAAAAAATGCCTGACTGAAAACAGACATGCGTGGACAGTTTCTGCATCTTGCATTTACTGGAATATGGGTCTTTTTCTATCAGTTTTTTTGCTTTCCTCAGTAGAAATCAAAAGCATTTTCTGTGAGGTGAATACCATGCGTTATATGGAAAAACTGGATGAATCACAACCTGGAGCAATTCGAAAAAACTCAGGCTTCCGGATAAGATTCAGATGCGAATGAACTCCCTAATGTTATAACCATTTGACCAATGTTTTTGTGGACCAGACGGTGTTGTGATAAACTTAACTCCTACACATGTTTTTTTATTCTCCACCCAAACCTTGGTCCTCTGACCCCTTTAGGATCAGTTTGGACCTTGTGTACACACAGGCAGGGGCTAAAAATACCTCCTTAGAGGTGTAGGCGATTAAATGTGTTTATTTTTAAAACAGATTCTCTCACATCATTCTGGGGATTACTGGCAGTTATACAGTGGCCTGTATGGACCAAGTGATACTCTGTCAATATTTGTAGACTTTTTACTGGATAATAAACTGGTGTGTTTTACATACATGTATATACATGTAATAAGAGCCCATGCTTATTTTACTGTATACTTGTAATAAGAGCCCATGCTTATTTTACTGTGTACTTGTAATAAGAGTCCATACTTATTTTACTGTGTACTTGTAATAAGAGCCCATGCTTATTTTACTGTATACTTGTAATAAGAGCCCATGCTTGTTTTACTGTATACTTGTAATAAGAGTCCATACTTATTTTACTGTATACTTGTAATAAGAGTCCATACTTATTTTACTGTGTACTTGTAATAAGAGCCCATGCTTATTTTACTGTGTGCTTGTAATAAGAGCCCATGCTTATTTTACTGTGTACTTGTAATAAGAGCCCATGCTTATTTTACTGTATGTTCCGTCATGCCTCACAAAGAACATTTACTATTATGCCCCTAGTGTGTCCTCATCACAGGGCTACCTAAAATAATAATTTTGACCCCTGCATGCTTGTAATTTCTATTGTAATGAGATCAATTCTAGGACCACCAGTACGTGAAAGCAAAGTACTTAAAGACTAAGGTCAAGTCCTTGATAAAGAATTCTATTTGTATTACACCATATTTACCCTCTCTATAGAGTGTTCATTATGTACAGGTTTTGACTCTTACTATTTGTACCAATAGATCTCGGGAGTAAGCTGATGATACGATGAATGTGAAAACTTTGCCTCGGGGAGATATTTCATTTGGTTTAATCTGTACGCACACTCGCTTCAATTATCTGCACACACAAAAAGACCGTCAAGTGAATAAAGCGGGGCCAGTGTAAGAAAACTTGTAACTCCCAGATCATAATTACCTGCCTGCTTCTTATTCCCCCGCTGGGTTCCCGAGTTAGCTTAAAAGTTACTGTACGATATCATGTTTAACTAACATGGGTACGGGGGTCACGGCACTCAATACGACGATCAATGGGGTGTGCATAATTGTAAACTTCGACAGGCAGGTAAATGCACACCTGAGCTATGGAACAGTTCATTGTTCCATTAAGGGGTTGTCAGTTGTATATGACATAAATTATTTTAGTTTAAGTTTGTTGTAAAAAAATATAATTGTTTTATTATGAGTTATACTGATTTTGTGATAGTTGTTTTGTTATCGATGTATAAATAATAAATATTTTATTTAGATTTAGTTTTTTCTTACTACTTAGCACCCCTTTACCAGGTGTATGTTGAGAGGGTGGGGACAACAACACCACTCTGTGAGTCGGTGGCTTTTTCATCAAAGCGTGGAGGGTACTACTAGTTATTCAATACGCACTGATTTCCAGATAGCGCAGATTTACGTCTTGCACAGACAGGTGAAGAAAGGCAATGACACACTGTCAGTCCTTTCAATCCGACATGAATGGCGAGCGACGTCAAGCCATAATCTTCCTTCTCCACTCGGCCATGTTTTAGCGTTTTAATAAACTCAAATATACTAGTCATTTATAGTCGACAATATTCTTTTCAAAGACGAAATCTGTTCTGGTTTGCCCTCTGATGTCACATTGGAAAAACTAAAAAGGAGGCTAAGAAAGTTTTTGTAAGGGCAGATTTCAAACCTGGTTCTTATCGGGTTTGATCTCCGGATAAAGGGCAGGTAATTGTGCTGTGTTTGTCGCGGGAATAAAAGGTTCATCCTTTGCCGATTTATACTTACACAATTTTTTTATGGGGGTGATCAAATGTGCATTGAGCACTGACCAAGATTGCGATCAAAGAATTGAGGTCCATTCATATATTGTTATTGGCGTATAATTTACGTGTGTATGTCGAACCTTACTGCATATGGGTTTCTATTCTGTTTAATTTTCTTTTTGTGAGAGAACAATATGCATTCAGTGCTTAAGAATAGTGAATGCTTTTCAGTATTAATAGACAGAGGTGAAATTAGTCATTTAGTCAAACAAACTGATAGATAATGACAGCAAAAGGGACTTGAAAGAAATGGCACTGACATATATGATAACATAATTATTGTTAATGCTATTTTCCGGTAATTAGAGGTGGGGTTTTTTAAGGTTGGGTATATCAAATATTAAAGAAAATTTCAGATAAAATATTTTTATCTGTCATTCAAGGGTAAACTTTTTTCTCCTGTTTCCTTCTACCTTTTTTTCCATTATGTGTATAATAATCAGTTTGTCAGGTCAAGAAAACCCACTATTTGGTTTTGCCTAAAAAGGCTGAAATTATTTATACACAAGGGAGGGAATTCATGTGTATTATATAGCATAACATGCATAAGTATGTTAAAGCCACATGATCTACTGGTTTTCATGTATATTATATAGCATAACATGCATAAGTAAATTAAAGCCACATGATCTACTGGTTTTCATGTATATTATATAGCATAACATGCATTATAAGTAAATTAAAGCCACATGATCTACTAATTCTTTGCTAAGGGTGGGATTTAGCTCAATAAATAAATTGTTTGGTTGTAGGATCAAATCCCCTTGGTGGATTCATTCTCTGACTGGGTTTCCTGTCCTGTTCAATGTATCAAAGACTGTGATATGTGCTTCGTTTGAGAAACTGCGTGTAAAAGATCCCTAGTTGTGAAAAATATTGCACATTTCCTATGATATCTATGCCTAAATTATCAAACATTTGACATCCAGTTGATAAACCAATGTACTCTAGTGATATTGTTAAACAAAAAAAACTAATTTAAAAAAAAATTCTTTGGTACATTTTTAAGTGATATTGCCACTTTAACAATTTCTGTTTTATTTTCTGCTTTTGGAAGACACCACAGACAGATATTCTCAAATCATGTTTACCAGACTTTATTACTGTTCTGTTTGCTGTTTTAAGGCTCTGTTTGCTGTTTTAAGGCTCTGTTTGCTGTTTTAAGGCTGTCACATCGCATCATATCATCCATTCATAAAACACACACACACAAAAAAACATCTTTGGCTGGATACAAGGAAATGAATGGGATTAATTTATGAAATAATTGTTACGGAGAAGCGCTTGACTAACAAGTTTGTGCAAATTGAGATTGTGTAAATCAATCGTAATTTCCTCGACCGACACTCTGTCGTTTAAAACTGCCATCTCTGGGGAGCCCAAACCGAAGAAAATGTCCGTGTCATTAATATGTACACTGATGAAGTTGGGTTTTTTGTCGAGTTGTTTGAATTGGAGTTTTTCCGCTGGATTGGTTTTTCTTTTTTGGGAGTCGTCTTGATTGACTGAATAGAAAACAAAGTTTATTACCGGTTACACTTTCACAATTCACGGTTCAGTGAGCTTCACACATCTTCTCATGGTCGATGTTTGTTTTGTGAAAATGCCATGAATCGTTTGAGTCTGAAAGCGTGACATAGGTCAGAGGTAAACCATCCCCCCCTCCCCGCACCGATGTCTGACGGGTCATCGGATCAATCCCAGGCCACAGGATTTCAAATTTCATGGGAGAAACTGTTTTTTGGTAATCCAAAATAATGCAGCAGTGATACGAAAATCAAGGGAAATGTTTTTTCGGTTCCATAATTTTGACGACACGTACCAACATGCTACGGTAACGATCGTTGCCGTGAAATTCTTTGGCCTGCAATCCCTTTCAGTCCACCCATTTGGGCTATTTCTTGTTCCAGCCAGTGTTCTGCTACTGGAGTAACAGTGTATGTGCCATCCTGTATTTGAGAAGTTGTATAAAAAAAATCAACCTTGCTGCTAGTCAAAAAGAATAACCTGTATTGTGGCATAATATTATTTTTTTGCCATCAAGATTTTGGAAACCTGTCATGGTGACTATTAGTGATTATAGCAAGACCCCATGACAATATCACTTTGTTTACAATATCAACTTTGTTTGCAATATCACTTGTTTCCAATATCACTTATTTTCAATATCATTTGTTCACGGCTAGCAATGGTAGTTAATAAGTTTAAATTGGCCTTGTCTTCTCTCTCCTGCCGTGCATCACTTGTTTGCAGCCAGCCGCAGTCATTCATGGGACCACCAACTAAATATTGTCACCCTGGTGACCCTAGACAACATGCACACCTGTGTGTAGAAAGTATTTTCACCTGTGGAGTTGATTGACTCTTCTTTCCATGGAGGTGTGGACAGCTATTTTCCTCTCCACTGTCACTCGACAATGGAGGACAAGTACTTTTTCTGTATGTACTTGTTGCCCTATTGTGTGGAGGAGTGTTGACTCCGGACACAATGAATGTACTAATAACATTAAATATTTATGGATTGGCTTAACCTTGAATGACACTCATAAATTGTTTGAGGCAGATTTATCTATTTGTTGAGTCTTGTAAAAAGAAAAGAAAATTAAATTAAAAAAAGATAGGAGAAGAAAGAAATATATCTGTGAAAGAATGATTGAAATGAGTGAGTGAAACATTTGTTTTTGAAATGAGTGAGTGAGATAGATTTAAATTTAAGAATCCTTATTAAAAAAATTTGATTGAAAGATATTTTATTGCTTTAAAAAAAAATGGATTTGGCACAAGTTTTCCAACTTACTGGGCCTTCTCCATAACACATACATCATAGACAACAGTGGTGTGTTACATTTATGCAATATAAAATATGAACAAAAATAAATATTTATGAAAGAAAGAAAGAAAGTAAAAAAAGAGGGGGAAATCATCTGTTATCTACATATATATATGTTCCAAAATTTGGTAGCAGGTTTGTTAAATGAAATAAAACACACAGTATCACAATTTACTAATGTGTTTGATTAAAACATCAAACATGTATACAAAATGTTTTACAAAAAGAGCTTCCAATTAATAGACAAAATTTGGCTTTTATTAATCTAGATTTAATATTGTTTATTTAAAACAATTCCCCCCCCCCTTTTTTTAAACAGTATTCACATATTTGTGTGTACAGTACCATTACCCTACCCACTCCCAACCCCTCACTCCATGACATGAGCCTAAAAATAACAACCTAGAAATATATTTAACACCAGTTTTAACCACCTTTAAATGGCTGGCTCATACTTGACTACATGTCAAAATAACCAGATGATTAATAAATCAATGTTCTCTAGTGGTGTCATTAAACAAAAAACAAACTAAAAAAATGCCAAAACTAACCACAATAAACTGAATAAATTCTCCATTCGGCAGAAATTCAAACAAAAAGTATCTGAAACCATGTCATCATGCTTGATGGTTTGGTCCAGGTCATTGAGACGGTTCTGATTAGCCAACATGCTGTTGAGTACTGCTAAATAGTCTGAAGTAGTAGTCTGTAATTACATTAGGGCTGTAATTATGAATCCAAACACCGTCGTAAGAGCCAGCAGCGGGTACGAAGCCCACGAGATGCCGGCTGAAGCCCAGGAGATGACGGGCCAATTCCTCCAGACAGCGGGCTAATCTGGGTGACAATGATCTCAATGGAGATCGCTGGGAAGTAATGTTTCTGTTGAAAATGCTGCAAATCAACCGAATAGGACTTAAATTTTAGTTTGATTTTCTTTGTTCATCAGCAGAAAGGCTGAGAAGTCAGCAACTTTGCTTTTATTTGCTGATCCTTAAATTAAAAGTTGCTCAATAGGGCTGTTTGTGGATTTTGATATTTTGATTAGCCTTTAGCTGTTTTAATCAGCCTGTTAAAACTGAGCCCCAGTGGTCCTGCTATAGAACGTTGGACTCTCCAGCTGATGACAATGGTTCAAAAGCCGTTGGAGACTGGCTCACACTTTACTACATGTCAGAATAACCAAATATTTGACACCCAATAGTTGTAGTGTAAATATAGTGCACACAGTTCAGATATATATAAACCACATTGATTATTTCATGTTCTAGATTGGTTTATAATATCGGAAACAAATTGTAAATGGATTACACACGATGAAATAGTTCACTGAAATATTTTCACCGTATCCCATTTATTCTGACAGGCCTGTATGAGGGGTATTTATGGGTAGGTTGGAGTGATTTTGTTTTTAATTTAATATATCCAAAAGAGTACATACCTCAAGAACACCATACAACCACTCACATTATCTCATCATAAGTTATGCCTTTTTTGTAAAATCCTTGAGCTACCATTGCATATATTTATCCCATTTACATGCCTAGCATTTTATATTGGGAAACCAACTGCACCAAAAGCAGTAGTAGTATTGCAAGACAGGCAAATATTAAGGTAGGAGGGTAAAAAGGGTGTGATTGAGGGTATCCATGTACCCAGTGACTCCCCTTCAGTGTACGCCAGTGATTTGTCCAACTGTAGGTATGTACATGTGTTCAACTTAATCATTTTCTTTAATGATCTTTGACTTGTTAAGTGAAAAAAACGTTAGGTTTGTTTTATTTAATGAAGCCTCTAGAGCACATTGATTTTTATCTTATCAACGGCTATTGGACGTCAACCAATATGGTCATTCTGACATATTTTTAGAAGGAACCCATTGCTGCCACATAGGCTACTCTTTCTGACAAGCACCAAGGGGTCTTTTATAAGCACTTTCCCACAGACAGGACAACACGGCCTTTGGTGAACCAGTTGTGGACCACTAGTTGGAATGAAAAATAGCCCAAGCTGCAAATGGGTCTACCGAGAAGGATCGATTTGATGACTGACCATTTCACAGGTGGACACGCTACCACTTGAACTACATCCCACTCTGACCTGTTAAATAAGTCAAGATTTCCAACTAGGCCTGGTTTGAAAAACATTCGTTCTCTTATGATAGATTTATTTGTAGCAGACCTGTTAAGTGAGTCAAGATTTCCAACTGAGCCTGGTTTGAAAAACA
>JAULBS010008496.1:0-11244 GCA_032355785.1 Symmetromphalus regularis | reverse complement strand
TTGACGTCACACATTTAGACCCAGCCATTACGTTTGGTCGTACAGATTCTAATGTCATTGGATTGTCAAACAAATGGAATTGCACACTATATGGGCTTTTATTTACACAGATATAAGTACTTTGGAAATATTATATGTATAATTAGTTGTGTCCATGTGCCTCACATTCATTTATTTCGAGTGCAAGCAAGACTGGGGAAGGAGGCGGGGTGTCTTTTTTATTGGAGGCTACAAGTTACTACGCGCACGTGATTTGCCATGTAAGATAGAAATTGCTTTCATAGCTTTCTTTCATGGGATAACTCTATCTTACATACGTAAGAATGAGAGAAATTGTTATCATAATGCAAAGCATTCATTTACCTTATGTCTCTCAATGCTGCCAAATGCAACTTTACGAGCATCTTCCACAGTTTCTGCAACCAGAGCATTACCACAGGCAAACAAAAGAGCCTTTTTAATAACTGGAGGATCATATCGGATCACATCTATCACCAGTTTCACATTCTTAGGATCTCGAATATCTCTGTTCAGTAGAAAAATAATTGATTTTAAAACCTTTCCTGCTATGGCCTAAAAATAAATAAACTAGTTTTCTGAGAATACATTGAATAAAGTTAGAATGGGTCGGTTAAATTATTTTTACAAATTACCAATTTTAGATACCATTTTTGCAGGAAAGTACTACATAAAATTTGATATGGGATCTTTTTGGAGTCATAATAAAACATTTAAAAATGGTATAGACGAGGAATAATCACAAAACATTTTAAATGATTTTCTGACAGCCAGTGAGTAAGCTGTCCAAATATTTCAGCTCAAAGCCATTTAATTTCAGAGATATTGATCAAACTATCAATTCAACATTAAAATACAATAAATAGATGACAACAGAAACTTACTTAGCTACTATTTTAACATTTTAAATATGTACATATTGATAATATTTCCGACAAAGAGGTGCCCAAACATGTACAACACTGTAAGTTTGCATGATATCTCTTTAAACAACATTTTCTGCAAATTACATAATACCTCTCTGTAAAAAATTTTGCAGACAAGATTACATATTTTAGATACCTACCTAAGTTTTTCATTGCATGGTCGGACGTCAAGATAATCAAGTGGTAAAAATGTTTCTGGCTCTATCCGTTGTTCTTTCATATACTGAATGCAGTCTTTGGCCGTCTTCTCAGAGTCACACACAATGGCATCCATGTACTTTCCCAACACCTTGGTGATAGCCACTTGATACTTCTTGTGACTAGGTTCACATAGATCAATCAGACGACCATGCTACAAGTAAAGAAATCATACCATGACAACTTAAATACAAAAATTGATGCTATTTCAGCAACATAGTGGGAGGCAGATAAAATTAGGTTTGTTTCCTACTGCTGAATATATGAACAGTTATTTCTAACTTAGCGAATGTCTGGGTCAATGGAAACTGACAAATTCCACAAAATGAACTGAAGTAAAACTACCAAAGCAGCTAACATAAGAAATATAATCATATACCTACACATATTTTGATTCCACTCAACCCACCTCTTATTTCAGAATCTACAAAATTAGTTTGCACCAGATTTCATAGCATTCATTTGGAATTCTAGAAAAGGTTGGATTTCTTTAGAATTACAAGACAAGCATTCTCTTTATAAAAAACATCATAAATGTACTGACCACTCCAGGGAACAGACATTTTAGATTATCTAGCAACTCGGCCTTTTTGATAGCTCTTGCAGACTCATGTTTGTCAACCTGGAATTAAAGAAAGAAAACTATATTCAAGATTAAACTAATGAAGAAAAAATGGAATAAAATATCTAACCTTTTTGAAGCAAAAATGGTAATACATTTAGTTTACAATATTGTTATAGTTGTCAAATCTATATTTCTATGCTAATGAATACAGCTCAAACTAAAGGTAAACAAACAACTGGAAATACAGTCATCTCAAACAAAAAGAACAATCATTTAAGTTGAGTGCCAGCAATGAAATGTTTTGTGAATACATTATTCAAGGTGGAATAAAATTTCAAGTGAGAAAGAATACTTCATAGCTGATTAAAATTGGAAAAGGAATCACTGAACATAAATGTTGGCAGAAAACATTCCCCAGAAGATTTTATATGCTACTATAAGCTTTATATTTGCCAAATTAACAGGCACTTTACTTTATTCATGAAAGGTAACCATTATGGAAGTGACACTAAAAAATAGATAACCATCTAACCTTAGCTTCTCCTAACTGTATGAGAATGTCTTCAAGTTCTCTGTTGATTTCGTTAATGCGACTGTTAGCCACTTCCACTTCTCCCGAAAGCTCGCGTTCAACCTGACGCTGCTCAGACACAGCTTGAGTGCTTGTTCTGTCAAACAAAATATTATTATTTAAAAATTACTCAAATATCTCAAATATGTTTTGGGTATAATATAAAAGAAACAAACTTGATAAATAAAGTGTAAAGAATAACATTTAATATATCTACATTAGGCTACTGATGTTTCAAAGAAAAATAAATGTTAGTTATATAAAAAATCAGAAAGATCTACACGATGGACAGAATAACAGCTAGATAAATTCAATGGGGGGTTTGGGATAAATGACGAGATTAATTGATGGATAAAGGGTAAGAGAGATAGGAAGAAAGACAGAGAAGTAGATGGTAGGACAGACAGTATAGTTGTTTAAAGACCCAACCAGCACAAAATGACAGAGGCCACCAAGAGTAACAGATGTATGACAGTACCTAATGTAATCATTCAGTTTGTCAACCCTCTTTCTGTTCTCTTCCATCTCATGCTCCTTCTGTTTTATCTTAGCCAGTGCCTCATTCTTTTTCCGTGTCTCATTGTCAAAGCGATCCTGGTCAGACTTTTGTTCACGATTGATTGATTCTAGTTCCTGTAAGTTGCGCGCAGCTCTCTTTCCTGCTTCTTCCTTCAATCTATGATATTCGTTCACCTGTAATGACATAAACATTATTAATACTGGTTTAAAAAACTAAACATTCGGAATAATAAAACAACAAATTTCATAAAACAATTATTTAAAAAACTATTTTGGCCATTTTGAATTTTCCACATACAACAACTGTACCTGAGATTCTTCCAGTTGGAGTGATCTCCCCTGTGACATAGATTCTTCTTCCATTTTTTCTTCAAATTCAATTTTCTTTTTTTCAATTTCTTCCAATTCCTTCTCTAATTCATTAATCTAAGTAATCAAAAAAAAAAATTAAAATTAAAACATCAGTGATATTAAGTCAAATAATTTTACATAATATTTTACAGTTATCAAGTAGCAACAAACATCACTTATTGTAAGTGGTAGTTACAGTATCCAGTCAATTCGTACCCAATTTTACCATTTCGTACCCTGGTCATTTCGTACCACAATTATTTGGTCATTTCGTACCATAGTCACTTCATACCATAGTCATTTCATACCATGTCTGTTTGGTCATTTCGTACCATTGTCATTTCGTACCAAAGTCATATCATATATCTACTGACAGATCATGTATATACTAGGTTATTCCATAGAAAATCAAGCAAAGTTCACACCTGACCCCCTTTTGTATACATTAACTATAATATAATTATTTAATGAAACTCTGCAAAAGTTAAACATAATACTATGAATACTGTAATCAGATGTATTATACATGCATAACACATTTTACAATCTCAAGCCAAAATCTCAATTTTGTTCAGCAATTTGTTTTCTACAACCAACTTTGACCACTTTGATCACAGGATCTATCTTAATGTCAAAGTTTTAAAAAAAGGTTAATTTTTTTTCTTCAAAATATTCACAATGTTCAGAAAAGTGAATGGGTTAGTTGCCACTGAAACATGTTACATCGTTAATTTACTTCTCTTATTCATTTAAACCTTTATTCATTTAAAAATGTGCTCACTTTTCAAGATATGTTTACACGTCAACATTTATTCATCAACAACAAAAATAAGAAGTGGCATATCATCACAAGAATAAAATACCGGGTACGAAATAACTATGGTACAAAATGACCAAAGCACAATGGTACGAAACAACTATGGTATGAAACGACTATGGTACGAAATGACCATGGTACGAAATGACCATAAATTATGGTATGAAATGGATGGTACGAAATGACTTTGGTACGAAATGACTAACATCTGTAGTTACTACACCATTGAATCAATATTTCACAAGAAATATCCATGATAAGAACACAGATCAATGACAGGAACATCTCTAAGAATGTCCCTTAGAAACCCCTTTTACGTAACTGATTTTTAATTAATTTGTCTTCTTCTTTTCATTGACTTGTTGACTAAAAGTTGAGGACCTATAAGAGTAGACATGATAGCTGTTGATGCATGGCAATGTGGTTTGTTACAAAGTTTTGTGCAAACCAATAACTCAGAGTTAAGCATTTGAGGTTTCTGTTAGAGTTACTCAGCCTTAGTCTAAAATATTCAAGCCTCTACTCCAGCTTGTGTGCCTCTAATAAGAACATCAGCTGAAGCTCCCACTGACATAGGACCGTAATCACATTTAGGAACAGACCTTAAGGGAGTTAAATCTTTTTCGGTTTTCCAGGGAACCCTATTACTCCCACATAAACATAAAGGACAGGCATGCATTTTGGATCATAAAGAAATTAGTAAATTTATCTGTATTACATTTAGATTCACAATTACTCTTAAAATCTCAAGTAATTTGACCTACCTCTTGTTCATGATTGTCATGAGTCTTCCTGGCAGCCTTTAAAGATTTCCTAAACAAAATAAACCAGTAATGGGAATTAGTACAATAAATTAATATATAATGAAACAAATACCGTATTTGACCGGGAATAAGCCCAGGGGGGTAAACAGTTCGTTTGCTTTTTAGTGGGCTTATTCACGGGCAGGTCGCCTATTCACTAGGGAAAGACAATGAATCAGGAAGGAAAGGAAAACTTAATAAAAACACAGTGCTGCCTCAGAATGGTGATTAATTTAATGTTAGCATTACTATCATTTTAACACATTTGGTTTGGTAATGAACTTCATTATTATTAGAAAATATAAATATAAAAAAAATAATGAAAAAAACCACAATACCTTTAATATTTTTCTGTCCTTTTTTTAATATCAATTTGCTCAAACATAAGAAAACAAAAGCAATATTAAACAACGTAAAACAGTTAGCAGTATGCCAACTCAAGATTGTTTAACAATGTTCTTTTCTTTATTTGATGTGTAATGAACAATGTTAATTGATTTGTGAAGGGAGGGAAATAGTTCAACACCCATTAATTAATACTGACAACTAATTCAACAAATCCAATAAAGGCTGAAATGACTGACATGCCATGATCTCGGATATACCCCACCCATCAGCTCAAGTCACCCAAGTTCACATCTCATAAGTGAGCTCTGTGTCAGTTCTAAATTAAAACAATGTATTCTTGCATCAGATTTGACCCTTTGATGAACACAATCCCCACTTTCAGAGTTAAACTTGTACAGGGTCATAGTTAACTTTTCTTGGTGGGTGGAGGGTGTAGTAGATATTTAAGTATAGGGATGCAATTATATACCGTTATATTGCAATACTTGCTGAGTCCTATACATACCACGGTATGATTTCGTGTATCGCGATATATCTACCTAATGAGTATACACCTTATTAAACTAATATGGACTGACTGTTTTTCTTAATTGGTATTTAACAACAATTATAAATGAAACCACACACTTGGGTTAATTAACTATTCTA
This sequence comes from Symmetromphalus regularis, assembly GCA_032355785.1. Classification (NCBI taxonomy): domain Eukaryota; kingdom Metazoa; phylum Mollusca; class Gastropoda; order Neomphalida; family Neomphalidae; genus Symmetromphalus; species Symmetromphalus regularis. The sequence goes on along the minus strand of JAULBS010008496.1, from coordinate 5,480 downwards.
CACCCCTGAATTGTCAATCTTATTACAATGTGACAAATTCACAACAACCAGTGTTGTCAGCTTTGATCAAAGCAAGATTCACGTGCGATTCATGCTGAAACAGACATTTCCTTGTAAGCTGTTTTAACTTGGCCTTGGCAGATAAAAGAGAGGCAGCCAACAGTAAATTGAAAACAGCTGACAGTAAATTGAAAACAAACTATTTCAAAAGACAAACTAATGTTAGAACTATAAAATAATGTTTTATTGTACACTTGTAATATAAATAATTTCCAACAACAGTAGCAGATCCAGAGGGGTGGTCTGGACTTCCCCTTTTCTCGTTTTCTATTTCTTTTTTCTGAGTAGAAGAATGTGAACATTAACCATTCTCCCACCCCCACCACAGTCCTACTATTCACTCATCACATTTGGACCCACCCTTTCTGTAATCCTGCATCAGCACCTGAACAACAATAATAAGTAGAACAATGTTTGTTTGTTTTATTTCATCTCAACCAAACACGACTGATGGCGTATTATGACAGGCTGTTTTTCTTATCTCAAAATTGGATTTTTTTTTATAACAATGGCAACAAAAATCATGAAATTTTAGGGATGGCCTTATTCACGTATATGGGCCTAATTCTTTAAATGTCTTAAAAATAGGGGAGGGCTTATTCCCGGTCAAATACGGTACATTGCTATTTAACTGTTATCACAACAGAAGAATATCAAATAAGTGATTTTAACATAAAACATTATAGACTTCATTAAAAATAACAATGCTCTAAAGATAATGTATAAACATTTTAAACTGCAATGATCAAAAATATATTATAAAGTATACATTTTAAAAATGTTAATGGTATGTTGAAAATAGGTGTTGTAACATTAGCTTAAAACTGCAAATGAAGGGAGACAATGTTGGTAGATGTTTCATGGTTTGGAATTAATTTAAGGATTTAAAAAAAAAAAAAAATTATTATAATAAAACATTTAACAATATAAACAATTTACTATATATCATTCATTAAATTCAAGGACTTTTCATGACCAAACCACACTTTTAATGGCTATGTTAAAGGCCTTTTTTAAGATCCACTTTAAATTCAAGGCCTATTTAAAGCCTGTGCAAACAATGGTTAACAGCAAGGGATCTTTTATATGCACTTTCCCATAGACAAGAAAACAAATACCATGGCCTTTGATGTACCAGTCATAAATAAAACCAATCAGAGAATGAATCAACTAAAGGGGTTTGATCCTATCAACTAAAGCATCTCAGGCAAACATTACCAACTGAGCTAGAGCCTGTTCCCTGATTTACAGTAGATAAATAATAAAACACATACTTAGCACCATCCAACTTTTTTATCATATGAGCCGTCTTTTCTTTAGCTTTAATGTACTGAGGTCTTTTCTTGTTCAGCTCAACTTCCTGCAATGACAAATAAAATATCAACATTATCTATCAAAAATTAAATTATAAACACAACACCTTTTTCAATATCTGTCCTTTATTGATAACATTTTCAACATAACAACAGAATTATGTTTTTGAAAAAGAACTTTGGTCTTTATTTGGAAAATGATTCACAATTAGTGAATATTATTAAATAGTTAATGATAAGTTTAAAAATAGTTTTTTGGTTGTTTTTTTAATCATTAATGAAAATATTTTTATCTTTCTATAAAATTGTACAATGCCTTTTTTGGTTGTTTACATTTGTAAGTAAGTTTCACATAATATGACAATAAACTAAATGTCAAAAAGAAATACTTCTTAATACTATTGGAAATGAAAATTCTGTAGTTTCTGATTCATATCAACATCTGAATAATAAACTTTTCATTAAATCATTTTGTTTTTAAACTTCCATTCCCAAAGTTTAATACTCATCCCAAGAGTATGAAAGCTCATATATATGAAGACTATTTCCAAGTTTCTGAAAAGATTGTCCACCAAGTATTTTGTTTTTGGCAATTAAGAGCCATTAATTTCAATATTGCAGTCCACTTTTAATCATCTTTTAATATTTATAAACAACATTTATTTCTAGTAATTAAATGGAATACAGCACACCTTATCTGTTAATATATCAAACAAACACAATAATGTTGAAAGTAATTAATAAAATAAATATGCAAACCGATTCTTTGATATGCTGTTCAATTTTTGTCAATTCCCGAGAAAGTTTTCCCTGTTCTTTCTTCTTTTCTTTAACTTCATCCTCTATTCGATCTCGCTTGCGGATTTCCTTCTCTAGTTGATTCTGTTTAGCAGTCAGCTCTTCTGAAATTTCATCAATATCACGTTCATTGTGATACAGACGAAACAGTTGCAGCTCTACCTCCTTCTCTGCCTACAGTACAAAATAGAGAAACAAAGTGACCACACAGTAAATATGTCATATTCATTGTGATACAGACGAAACAGCTGCAGCTCTACCTCCTTCTCTGCCTACAGTACAACTTACAGAAACAGTGAATATTTTTATTTCAGGTTCCAACAGAAGATCTGACAAGCTGATAAAATATAGAAATGAGACTAAAAAGCATAACTATTATCAGGGCTGAGAATGGGAAATGAGAAAAACAGCTGAATTTTTTTTTTTAATGTAAACAGATAGGTATATTTCATGGGAAACTAACAATTATACAAATTTCCTTTCATTAAGAGGTTTTCAGGATCACAAGCCCAAAACGAGATTTTTTTTTGTGATGGAGCGAAGTAACTGATCCAGGAGAGGGTTTGGGAGGTGGCCATGCCACCTCCATAGGTAGGAGCTTTTTCTGAAATACAGAGGGAAACTGTGCATTCTGGTGCTTTGAGGAAAGAAAAAACCTCTGCCACCCTCAATGAAGTTGAAGAAGATGGTATGTTGGAATGGCTAAGTGAACATCCAGAGATCTATAATAAGAAACTGAAAGACTGCAAGAACATGCAGAAGAAGGTGGCACTCTGGGAAGAGAAGGCTTTTGAGATGGGGAAGACTGTGGACTACCTCAAGTTATGGTACCGGAGTATGAGGACAAGAATGTCCAGGCTCATCAGGACCAAGTCAGGTCAAGGCAGCGAAGAAATGACAGACAGGGACACCTGGGTAATGGATAACCTCTCCTTTATGAGAGTGCATACTGAAGCTGTGCTTAGGCGGCCACTGAAAAGTGTAAGTATTATCTTCTCATTAGCACATGTTTCCTTTTAAAAGTTAACAATTTCAAATTCATTTTCATCATTTTAATGTTTTCACATTTATAATGAATTGTGGACTTATGAAATTTCAAAATTGTATAATTTCAGATCGCCCAGGCACCTGCCCCTATGGCTATCCAAGGTCACCTAGAAAGTGAGACCCCAATTAGCATCAGCTCAATAACTCAGCTTTAAAAAACAAACATTTGGAACATCACTATAGATAAAGGGAAAGTAGCTTGGAAAGTGTGAAACAAAAAAAAGGAATCTGGAAGTGTTCATTAAAAAAAATGTAATCCACACAGATCCTTTCTTTTTTTAGAATACATGTTATAAAAAAAGTTCTTACTAATTCTTCTTGCAGTCTTTGGTAACGTTCAGCCTCGTCTTTTTCCATCTTGGCTTCCTTCTTTTCAGCAGCAATTCCTTTCTTCTTATGGTAGTTGAACTGAGTATCTTCTTCTGCCTTCAGCATGTCAGCTTTGGCTTGGTCATACTCAGATTTAAGTTCACCAGATCTGAATCATAAGTAAAAAATAATTAAAAGTTGCAGTTATGTAGGTCTTTTAATTTTTATTACTTGATTTGCAGATCCCAAGACCATAAAAATTATAAAAGTGAAATAAAAATAAATTAAGGTTTTTTAAATCTACATCAAACCTGCCCATGCTGTATCAAGGGGTTACCTTTATTTTCTCTCAAATTAGCTATTTTAGTCCAATTTAACCTGCATAAAGTATACACCTGTCTTCAGAAACCAGATTGTAATTTCTTGGGTGGATGCTTAAGACAGGTTTAACTGTACATTCAAAATTCAAACAATATTGTAAAAAAGCAATAAGAATGAAAATGTTTAGACCACTGACAATACAGAAAATCATACTTGCTGATTTCCTCAAACATGGTAGTCCTCTCTTTAGCATTCTTCATAGCAATGCTTTCTACTGTGCCTTGAAACACAAGGAAGTTCTTAGATTTGACCAGAACTCCAATCTTAGCAAGCTCAGCTGCATACTGAGTAGCAGACACAGACTGAAAAAGAAAGAAAAAAGAATGTTAAGATACATGTAGGCTCTACAGGCTACGGTAAAAAAATATATAATAATAATAAAATTCCAGATTTTCATTTCTGAGCTTTAATGATGAATTTAAATCAAATCACCCCAAGTACCATGTCGACATTTGTGAACTACCCCTTATCACACAATAAAAAACTACAATCACCAAGCACGAAAGTTGCCAATAAGTAGATGACTGACGTGAATTTGTTGAAAACTATAGGTTAAGTAATATTTTAAACAAAACGTGTACAGAATTTCCACCTGTACCAAACATACAACAAAACTGATTAATCATTACATCACTATAGGTAAAAGCTACTGCTTTATTATAGTATAAAAGCAGGATGAATCTCAAGAGGTGATGCATCTGGCTGCAGTGCAATGGGTCATCAGATAAATCCCTTTCAACTGACCTATATAGGTTATTTCTCATTCCAAATAGTGGTCCACAAAGGATGTGGCATGTAATGTCCTGTACATTGTTAATTAGAAAGAGTAGCCTATGTGGCATTAACAACCTTCAACTGTAGACAACAAGTTGTAAAAATCTTATTTTTGACACCTAATAGCTTCCAAAAATAATAATGTGGCAGGGCGTCGTTAAACAATCCTTTCTTTAATACAGTATAAAACTTACTTTTCCATTGATCTTGTGATCTGACGAGTTGCCCTGGATGATTCGAGTGAAGTGAACCTCTTTGTCTTTCTCAGTATCAGTATACACAGCTGTAACTAATGCCTTATTGGAGGCAGGATGTCCGATAGGAGCACCATGAATTAAGTCCTAGATTAAAACAAACAAAAGCAAATCAAACTGAGCACATTATCATCTATGTAATATTCCAATTACTGGCTTTTGAAAACGGAAAAATAAAATATGCATTTCCTATTTATGGGTTATACAATTTTGTGTTTAGGTAACCCATTTTATTTTGAATGACAACGTTACAAAATATGCTGTGATAACAATGAGAATTATTCAATGTTTTTATTGGTTAAATGTGAACAACATACGATAAGTGAAAAGAGAACTGATACTGAATATAAAAATTTGACTCCTTGTAAATGATGTCCTAAATTTAGTTACCAGTATGTGAACCGGAAGAGGGCGTTTTGTCAAAGACAATAGCTTCATAACGAGGCTGAGAATATTCCATGAATTGCGTTTTTTATCTTGGGTATTTATTTAATTCTGGCTGCAGAAGAATACTAAAATCTCTGTTTAAAATGTGTAGCTGTGC
>JAULBS010008485.1:0-11245 GCA_032355785.1 Symmetromphalus regularis | reverse complement strand
TCTTCATCGATACTTGCGGAACACTCATTCTATGCTCGAGTCGATACTCACAATAATAATTCTTCATCGATACTTGCGGAACACTGATTCTATGCTCGAGTCGATACTCACAATAATAATTCTTCATCGATACTTGCGGAATACTGATTCTATGCTCGAGTCGATACTCACAATAATAATTCTTCATCGATACTTGCGGAACACTCATTCTATGCTCGAGTCGATACTCACAATAATAATTCTTCATCGATACTTGCAGAACACTCATTTTATGCTCTAGTCGATACTCACGATAATAATTCTTCATCAATACTTGCGGAACACTCATTTTATGCTCGAGTGGATACTCACGATAATAATTCTTCATCGATACTTGCAGAACACTCATTTTATGCTCGAGTGGATACTCACAATAATCGAAAAAAGATTGATTGCAAAAATTACATTCAAAATGAAGATTAAAACAGCTAGAATATTTTGAACTTAACAAATGTATATTATATATTAAATATATTTCAAATCCACAATTCACGTTGGGCTGTTTATAATTGAGTGATTGAAACATAGCAATGTGATTTGATTTTACAAATTTCATCCAATAAACCAGAATACTGTTTAAAAAATAAAAATAAAATTAGATTCTAATAAGTAATACTGTCACGATTTCAATTTTAACAGCAAATCTATTTTATATGAAATTAATTACAAACGCTTCTCAGCTGGAGGCGTTTATTTCCTCTTGAAACCAGTCTTCTAGAAGTTGTTGAAAATTGTTTTAAATTTCCACTAAATTCAATCAAACTTACACCTTAAAATACAATTTGCAAATGCTCTTGACAATTACATTTTCGAACCATAATGACTGCAAGAAAAAAATGAAAAATAAAATAAAAATAAATAAACAAAAATAAAAATAAAATAAAATAAATAAATATAAAACCTGAAGAAGGAAAAAAAAACCCATTCTATTATGTAAGGTAATGAACTAGGAATCACCAATCCTAACATTATCAAAATATTTTGGGGCAATATAAAAAAAAAAAAAAAGAAAAAAAAAGGATAATAATAATAAAAAAAATAATTTTAAAAACACGAAGAAGAAGGAAAAAAAACCCCTCTTTTATGTAAGGTAATGAATTAGGAATCCTCTATCCTAACATTAACAAGGTATTTTGGGGCAATAATAATAACATAAAAACATAATAATAAAAATAAAATAAAAAGAACAACAACAACAACAAAAACCCTCTATTATGTAAGGTAATGAATTAGGAATCCCGAATCCTAACATTACCAGTGTATTTTTTGGGAAATAATAACAAAATAAAATAAAATAAAAATAATAACAATAGAACAAAAAAAACCTCTATTATGCAAGGTAATGAATTTAGAACCCAATCCTAACATTAATGAGGTAAAAAAATAAAATAATAATAATAATAAAAAAAATCCCTGTTTAGTTACGATGGGCAATGAGATGCAATACATTCTCCTGGTACAAACTGGAACATACAATCTGTGCTGGAAGTTCTCTACAGGCCGACCTGCACACGACTGGATACTTTACGAGAACTGCAATAAAAACATTTATGTCGATCACTTTGATCGAGTGTTTCAGAGGTTTACGATTCCACAAGCAGGCAATGTGCAGCTGAATCGATAAGCAATAATTATCAATTGTGGTCATAAAAATTCCAAATGGCCGACAACAATTGAAAGGAATTAATGCAAAATGGCAACGAGAACATATATCACTAGTTATTAGGTGTCGCAAATACGCTCAAAGTAACACGCGGAAAGCAGATCAGAGAGATAGAGGGAAAACATTGCTTGCCAAGTGATCAATGATAACAATTAAAAACAATGATACATGTCTGACGTGGATAAGATTTACGTGAGGTATTTTTGTTTTAATGGTGAAATGATTCTCTGAAGCGTCATTGATTCGAATTGACATAGTATACACAAAGACAAAAGTTAAGCACCCCACGAAATAATGAATATACAGCATTAAAACTGAAAACAATAACAAACAGTTGGGTAGGCCTGCAAATGGCAGCGTTGTTTTCTTGATTTCGATTGTTTGTTTCTCCGAAAGCCAAATTTCGAAGGGAAAAATCGAAAATAACGCTTACACTAAAAGTCTAAATTAGTTACATTGGGCTGAAATAAGTCCAATAATGATGAAAAATATAGTTTTAAAATTGCCAATGTTGGTAAAGTTATCGAACACCTGAATTGTTTTCACTGATCCGTTTATTTGATTTTGTACTTTTTTTTAACTGTCCATGTACATTTAAAAGCTAAAACTAAACATTGTGGAATGAATTTTGGTTGATTGTGTCTTCAAGTTATGTTAAGATACAAATTACTTTTCTTAATTATAAAACTTGACGGAATACACGAGAATACACTGCACATAAGAGGCAAAGTGGCAGCAGAAGGAGGCAGGGCGTCTTTTTAGTTAGAGGCTACAAGTTACTACGCGCACGTGATATGCCATGTAAAATAGTAATTTCTTTCATAGCTTTCTTTCATGGGACAACTTTTATCTTACATACATAAGAATGAGAGAAACTGATATAATACATATTAAAAGAGAAGTACTTAAAACAGATATAGTAAATGTGAAATGGATAAATTTGATCTAAAATAGTCTTTTTATAAAGAACTATTTAAAACTCCAATTTTATAAAAATAATATGCATTCTATATCTAAATTTATTAAATACTAGAATATTATAAACATGATAAAGAAACTCGTGTATTTAAACATATTTTTGTCAGTCCAGTGTTTTTTGTCCCTGTTTTAGTTCACGTAACAGCTTTTGTTTTGATATATGTTTTTCAGCTTTATTTTTAACAGAAAGAAAAGAGTTATATGAAACATTATCTGCCAGTGCATTAGCTATGTCACGTTGTGAAATGACATTTGTGTTATTGACAGACAAATGTAGAATAGTATTACTGGATTCTTTTCCTTTGATTTTACTGATCCTATTCCAGACAGCCTTTGTTGGTGTTTGAGAATTCAACTTGGAGACATAATTTCTCCAAGAAGACTTCTTACTCTGTCTAGTCTCTTTACAGGCCTTGACCCTAGCAATTTTGTAATAGTTCAGGTTGTCCCTGGTAGGTTCGCGTTTGAACCTCTCAAGACCCTATTTCGCTCTTGTATTGCATGGTTAACTCTAACTGTAAACCATGATTTACGGAAACGTTTTGGAATTGCCAAAGTCTTAGGTATAATTTCATCGGCAATGTCTTTCAAGATAGAAGTAAACAAAGATATGGGATCATCAGAATCCGTTATGGCAGACTGCTGCAGTCTAGTGCTGCACAGACACTGAAATTGGTCCCAGTCTGCCTTCGCCAACCTCCATCTTTGAACCCTTTAGTCTACCTAATATATTTCAAAAGGGCTCTGGAAATGGTTTTGATGGCATTTTTTTTATTAATGCTCGACAACCATGCCTAAAGTCATCTATAGGGTCCAGAGCAAATCGTAGAGGGGACTGTCGCATTCTCAAGGTCATATTAAGCCCAGAATTAGATCAAAGGCAAATGAGTACACAAATATTTCCATTTGGCAGATGTAAGTTATTTGGTAACTATTTCTAAAACTATAAAAGCTAGATCTTTCATACTATGCATAATGTGCATCCTATGTAGTATAATTTATCACACCAAATTAGGTTGACCTTGCTCAAGGTCAAGGTCACAAATCTTGAGGTCAAACTTAAAACATTGCCATAATTCCCATTTATACTTCATGTCGTTTCTTGTCATATAACAACTATACAAGCCAGGAGCACATTGTTGTTATTCAGTATTCGGTACTTATTGGGACTTGTAAAAATGCCATTAAGAGATTCATAGTTATTTCTGTTTTCATAGTTACTATAGTTAAAGGTGAGTGGGTGCAAAACAATATGCTTCAGCAAATGTAAGGTATTTTATGAATATTTCTAAAACTATTACAGCTAAAGGTTTCATACTTTGCATGATGAATACCCTAACGTATATTGTGTGATACCAAAATTGGCTGACCTTGCTGAAGGTCAAGGTCATAAAGTTTGAACTCAAACTTTAAAACCTTGCAAAAATTCCCATTTTTCCTTATATCGTTTCTTGTAATGTGATAAATGTACAAGACAGGATGAAATGGTTGTTACTCAATATTAGTTTCTCATTTGGACTTGTAAAACTGTCATTAAGAAATTAGTAATTATTTAAGTTTCCATAGTTACCGTAGTTGAAGGAGAGTGGGTGCAAAACAATATGCTTCATCAAATGTAAGGTGTTTTGTTGATATTTCTAAAACGGTAACAGCTACGGGTTTCATACTTTACATGGTGAATACCTTGTCTATTGTATGACACCAACATTGATTAACACTGGACAAGGCCAATGCCACAAAGTTTGAGGTGAAACTTAAAGTTTTGCAAAAAGTCCCATTTATACCTCATATGTGCGCAAAAGAACATACCGTGTAATATACGATAATATTCAATTGAAAACCTTTAATTTTAACCACTTCTTTATGTTGTACAAACAAAATTCATCAACCGATGTACAAAATAACTTTAAAACCATTTTTACGACATCAACAAAAAGCGTGCATGAAATATATGTAGTTTAATGTAATATAACCATAGAGGAAACCTTTAGATACTTAGGGAGAGAAAACCATAATATAAAAGTAGTCAAATGTGAAAGAAGTATCATGTTTATAGTAGAAAACGGCTCTTACTAAATAGCTCTTTATAAAAAACCTAAAATAGATCTTGCACTTAGAAATGTTTAACAGCGTGTCACTGAAAACTACTAATTATAAATAATTATCATCGGTACACTTCGAAAATGGTTAGATTTCTGTATAGTCACTTTTTTCAAGTTAAGTGTCTTCTAGACGAATCACATGCACATTCGAACATTCACAGTTGTCCCGACTGGTAGCATTTGCATTTTGTCTTACAAGCACAGGTAAGAAGATGTAGACAAGCCAGTGGAATATATGTCAAACGCATCCATAGGCCTAGAGGTGATAGGCCATTCTTAACTGACTTCCAACCTCCTGAATATGCTGGATCTTCAACGTTGAAGGTCGAGTCGTGTGCCTGCATACAAATCTTCACTTGGAAATTGGATCTCATAAAATGGAGTTCTAATGCGTCCTTTGTTGGAGGCAACAGTTCTAATGATTTTCGTGCTTTCATAAACAAACTATATCGACAAACATCTACGTCGGGCTCATGCGAGTTATCCGAACACCCATAGAGGCCACAGAAATAATTGTCAATGTTCGTCATCTTGTTATTTCTTACGACTGGTTCCAATAGGTCAGGACATTCTTAAAATCTCTTCTAACATGTTTTCTTACTAATACCATGGAATGAAGAACTTGTATCACTTCCAGTGGTGGCATGAAAACCAAGAATGATTTGCGTTATGTTGTCGCCCAGTTTCTATGACATTAGGTGTACTGGAAAACAGCTTTTTTGTTTAGATGTTTCAGATCTATTCGAAATTTCTACCACCAGTGCTCCAAAATGGTAAATTAATAGCAACAAAACATCAGTATCCAGACAATGCACTACTATTCTCTCGTTAGTGACAGGCAATAGCGTCTTGTGCATGGAATATCATCCGTGTGTCAGCCTCTTCATGGTTCACAGACAGGTATTTTGCATCAAAGTTGTTTGATTTCGCATTTTCGGGATCAAGAAATCCACCGCCAACGACAATTATGCATCCCCCTGGAAGAGTGGTTGTCCTTTTCGGTATCTCATTTGACAGAAATTCGGCTAAGGAGTGGCTATTTTGAGATCTGATGTCAGTATGTTAAGCATTTGTGACTTTGTCATACTGTTCATGACATAACTTGAATTGGCCAGAGACATTGGCATTGGAGAACGTTCGTGCTTTACGATATCCGCAATTTGTACAGATTGTTCTGAGTTCGTTGCATTGAACAGTCGCTAAAGAAGTTTTCCTTCAGCTTTGATGAGTTTCATCACACTTTCTTTTTCATACACCACTGTTTGGTACAAATAGACAAGTGTTTTAGACTTTTGCTTCTTAATGGGATGGAAGAAATCAACTGATTTCTTTTGAAGTATCTTCTCTGTGAACTCATTTACTAGTTTTTTCCTCTGCTTTCACAAGATAAGTCGTTTGTGATTTAATCAACTGCAACATCCTTAATAGCTATTGGCACTAATCTGGATTAAAATTGTCTAGGTCCACTTCTCTCGATTGGCGTCTTAGTGAGATTAGGGTAAGATGATACTCCAAAGACATTAAGGATTTAAAATAGGTGCATCATTTCTTCGATCTTTGTTTCTTCTGACTTGATCCTTGCTATTTTTGAGTCGTTTCTATTGTATGTAGTCTCCTCCTCGTCATCTTGTAGACCAAACAACAACTTGGTTTGTTGTGATATGTCTGATCTAACAGACCAGGTAACACACAATCGATCCCGAGCCTAATCATTCCTCGTTACATCAATCATACCAACAGATGTCTTGCAGATTTTTTTTACCCATTCTGTAGCTTGATCTGCTGGTACTTCGTTGAAGTTTTCGCACCCGTCACTCAACGACGTTAAAAATATGATCTAACTAGACGAATATCTCCTAAAGAAATGAGATAACTACTACTTTGACCACAAATATGACCTTGATCTTCACCAATTCACTTTTGTATGTAGAGCGAGTAATTGGGTATCCCTCTATTTCAAAATCTAAAGAATATTTTGAGTTGTTCTAATTTGTAGTTCTGTTTTACACTCATTCAAATTCTGCTACCATAACTATGGTATCGGAAATAATTATGAATCTCTAAATCGAATTTTTTCAAGTCCCAAATTAGTATCTAATACTGGAGTAACTACTATTTCCTCCTGGCTTATACATTTATCACATTACAAGAAATGATATGAGGTATAAATGGGAATTGTTGCAAAGGTTTAAAGTTTGACCTTAAACTTTACGACATTGACCTTGACCGAGGTCAACCAATTTTGGTATCACACAATATATCGGTTAGGGTATTCATCATGCAAAGAATGAAACCTATAACTGTAATAGTTTTAGAAATATCAATAAAATACCTTACATTTGCTGAAACATATTGTTTTGCACCAACTCATATTTAAAACGACATGCAGTATAAATGGGAATTTTTGCAATGTTTTAAGTTTGACCTCAATATTTGTGACTTTGACCTTGAGCAAGGTCAAGCTAATTTGGTGTGGCAAATTATACTACACAGGACGCTAAGTATGCAAAGTATGAAAGATCTAGATTTTATTGTTTTAGAAATATTTACCAAATACCTTACATCTGCCAAAGGGGAATATTTGTGTACTCGTTTGACATTTGACCTAATCCAGGCCTTAATACGAAGTTCAGAATGCGACAGCCCCCACTAAGATTTGCTCTAGACCCTGTAGATGACTTTAGGCATGGCTGTTGAGCATTAACAAAAAAATGCTATTAAAGTCACCTTTTGAATTATTTTAAGTAGACTACTTTCAAGTGATGGTGGTCCCTCATTCTCCAAAATAATAGGAAAGTGGTCACAAAAAGGTCCGAACCAGCTTTCCAGGAGAAATAAACAAAAAGTGATGTACTACAAAGGGTTAAATCAATTTATAAAGAACCAGTTGCAGTATGAAAATATGTATGACTTTTATCATTAAATAAAATAATGTCATTTTTGAACATTATCTTCGAATTGTTTACCTCTGATATTAACTTCCTCTCATCCTCATATAATGTGGTGACCATTAAACTCTGCCATAATGATATAAGGGAAAGGGAGTTGGTCTATGAGATATTGAAGATCTCTAGGATTCAAATTAAAATGATTACGATTGGGTAAGTAAAGAGAACATAAAGTTATAGTTTTATGAGCTGTGAACTGTAGAGGTACAGCTTGTACATTGGTATTTAGATTAAAGATATTCTGGGTAATGTTTTCATTAACAATAATGAAAACACCCCTATTATCAGTTTCAAGAAGTGTGACAGAGGTTAAATCCTCTGATTTTAATATCATAAGTTTCCTTCAGAAAAGTTTCCTGAAGGCAAAATGCTATAGGATTATGTTTTTGAATTAAAAGACTTAATTCATCAAAATTAGGCCTTTAGCTAACGACAATTCCATGGCTCCTCAGATGAATACCATGGCAGATTCTGAGAACCCGAAGATGCCTGAACAGATATTTCTGCTTGTTTTTGAATGGCCTTTGCTGCTTACTTCTGAGCATTTTCTATTTGGCCATGTTAAGTGAGTCTGTGTTTGAATATTCTTTGTAGACCTTTACAGCCACCACATAAGATGCAATTGGTATATCATTTTGACATGCATTGCTGTTGTGATCGAACTGACCACAACGAGCACATGTCAATTTATTACGGCATTCATTTTTTCCGTGTCCACATTTTTGACAACTGAAACACCGCAAGGGGTTTGGAACAAAAGGCACAACTGGTATATTCAAATGCTCTGCCTTAATAGACTCAGGGTGTGATGGTTTGTTAAAGATGAGAATCAAAATGTTTGTCGGAACTAATTCATTATTCTGATGGACACTGATCCGTTCAACAGATGACACAGCTTGTGAAGAGAGATTTTCACAAATCTACTCTTCTCCAAGTCCCTCCAAGTCTCTTGACCTTATTACTTCCTTACAGGAGTTAAGTGAGGCACGTGGACTGACTTTTATGACAATGTTGCATAATATTTTAGATTTAAGAAGGCATCTGGAATGTTTCTTAGTTGAACATTCTACAAGCAGAGAGCCATGTCTTAATGTTTTTAACATTCTTAAGCTCAGCGGCCAAGCCTTCCAGCCCTTTTTGTACTGCAAGGCTTCGTCATCACCATGGCCAGGATTGTGAAGAAATTACATTAGATTTCTTAACTCCATTGCTGCAAATCATAGACTCTTCATCCGAGGACAAAGTTTCCGAAACTTCGGTTTGGGCCTTTCTTAGGGTCCCATCAGAAGGTGAAGTTTTTGTTTTTGTAGAAGCTATGATAAAAAGACTCAATTCATCAACCATACTCCCAACCCGCCAATGAGCCCAACAAGGGGACATGACGCTGCGGAAAAGCACCAGACAATCATGCCAGGGATACATGGTCGATATACTTAGGCAATTAAAACAACAACTCGCCCTAATGGCCCTATCCACAGCCCCAAGAGCAATAAAAGCAAATTGTAATACATAAACGTTTCTTGGACATGTGTAAACAAATATGTTGATTGCTCTTGAGCTTGGCATGACCAGACGATTGATCAGGTCGGGCCGCCCTGACTTCCCGTCTAGCTGAACTAAAGGCTAAAGTGGTGTGTTGTTGAACACGTCTATAACCTTTGACTGAACACCCAGACAGATGTCCCAGAAGAGGAATCCATACGGACAACTGATATTACCAATTCAAACACCAGAACTCCCAGTCGTCCAGCATCACGATTTAGGAGGAACAGGATCTGTAATGTATTAGCCATTCTCATGGAAAGTCCATGAGATTGTTGTCACCCCTACACCACGGCGAGGAATAGTACACGTAGGGGTAAGCAAGAACTTAGACTAAACTAACAACCTACCCTGAAACACCCATTGTGATGCATCATGCACCATGTACACGTATTTTGCTTGAGTGTCATTCCATGGATACCAATATTAGCAATAAAAGGGATGAGCATTTCATTTCATAATCACCTTCAATTTGAAGATGGTTCAACGACAACTCAGCTTTTTTTCAACAGGATAATAACTTAGTGTCTAATCAGACATGTTTTGTTGTCTGTTCTTGAGCCATCAAAGAATTATTTTGTCATTAGTCATCACCATTTTAGCTCTTAAGCTTATATCTATATGCAAAAAACTTTTTGACTCTTAACTTCATTTGAGTAGTATTGAAGAAATCGAAGGTGATTTCTAAAGAAACCTGGCCAAGGTTTCTCGTCATTAGTTCATCTCTTGATGGGGCTTTGAAAACATGTTCACCTTTTTGCGGATATTTAATTGTCCACTAGCGGGCGTCCATAAAGTACACCCTATCCGTTAATATGCCGGACATTGGTGCCAAAGTGGAATATCCAACAGTTATAGAAATTAAATGGTACAATTTCTACATATAGTTAAAACATAAAATTATATATATCTAACAGTAGATCTGTAGCCTGTCCCAGCATTAACTTTACTATGCAAATAATTTCGTATAAAGTGTACTTTATTGAACAGCTAGATAAAATTGGAACGGTGGCTACAGTTAAGGATTTCTTGACAGAGAATTCGAGCAATGCAAGTATAGACTGGCAAAAAATAATTTAAGGAACGGTTTGTCTCTTGAATTATTTTTAATGATAAATACCTCGCGAAAAAGGTTTAGCAATTCCGTACAAAACGTGAAATACACATAACCTAATAGAAATTTGAATTTATTTATACGTACTATTTTAATGACACTGTATTTCTGAATATGATAAGCAGTAAGTTGTCACAATTTCTGATAGCAAATTATTTTTGTTGATAATTTGTTTTGTGCATATAACTGAAACGTAATATATTTTAACACAAATATGTTTAGAGAACTGCCCCTTTAAGTTAGCAAAAATGCGATATAACTTTTAACAGAAAACCAATGAAGAATGGCAAGGGATCCACATTTAATGATAAAAATACTGATAACCAGTATTAATATCATTCCGTAATTTATCATTTAAATCAGCCTTTGGTTCAAATTTGAGCCAATCATGGATTGGCACGTTTGCTAAAAGAAAAACAAGCCATTTATTATCACGTGACCGATATGTATAAAACTTGTGGCAGGCGCGTTGGACAACAATTGATACAAACAAAAGATGAAGATTTTCATTTTCTTTCTAGTTCAGTTTGTTAGCATTTGTGTTTTGTCACCAGAAGTGGAGACTGGTACAATTAAAGTGACAGGTAAAGTTACTATGCTATCGCTACTTATAGGTGAAGTTAGACGGCATGAGTTTTTACACTTTCTTAATGAATATAGACAAAATGATTCACAGAAAAATAGACAGAGAATGGTACAAGCCCGAAACGTATTTAAACCATGCGCTAGAAAATGTAGATTTGATTATGATAAAAAACAAACTTGTAAATTGTTAGATGACAAACAAAATAATGTTAAAGCTTATTGGAAATTGTTGAAAGGGGCTAGTAATATGAATTCCCCAAATATCACATGTACA
>JAULBS010008475.1:0-11246 GCA_032355785.1 Symmetromphalus regularis | reverse complement strand
GATCTCTAGATGTGCAAAGAAGGAGACCTTTCAATAGGATCTCAAGATGTGCAAAGAAGGAGACCTTTCAGTGGGATATCTAGATGTGTAAAGAAGGAGACCTTTTAATAGGATCTCAAGATGTGCAAAGAAGGAGACCTTTCAGTGGGATCTCTAGATGTGCAAAGAAGGAGACCTTTCAATAGGATCTCAAGATGTGCAAAGAAGGAGACCTTTCAGTGGGATCTCTAGATGTGCAAAGAAGGAGACATTTGGGAAATTTCATTTTTCAAACTTATTTTCAACAAGCTTGAGTTTTCTACACTACTTATTTTCAAACCAGACTATCCCCTAGTCTCAGTAAATAGTGCTATTTCTAACACTACATCTATACTTAATGGCTGCAAATTAAACAATATGCAGGGTGTTGTTAAACAAATATTACTTTCTTTACATTCTTTAAAAACTCTACACTGTATGCTACACAAAATTATTAATTATTAAGCCATGTGACACACAGCAGTTATTTTATAATCATTATGGGTAAGGCTAGATGTAAGCAGTAATATTGTACCTGGTGTTAAACTGCTTGTTAGACCAAATGTTGGCGACACATCACTAACTCCAGGTTTAGGAGTTGGAGATATACCACTAACTCCAGTAGGTTTAGCAGTTGGTGACACGTCACTAACTCCAGTAGGTTTAGCAGATGGAGATACACCACTAACTCCAGTAGGTTTAGCAGTTGGCGACACATCACTAACTCCAGTAGGTTTAGCAGATGGAGATACACCACTAACTCCAGTAGGTTTAGCAGTTGGCGAGATATCACTAACTCCAGTAGGTTTAGCAGATGGAGATACACCACTAACTCCAGTAGGTTTAGCAGATGGAGATACACCACTAACTCCAGTAGGTTTAACTGTTGCTTCTGTTGTCTGGAAGGATGGGTTTACAGATTGTTGAGTACTTGGTCGTGGTGTTGGAATAACACTGATGCAGCCTAGGATATCAAATCTCAATGCTATACCAGATGGTGCCCACCCCACTGGAATGATTTTAACATACTGAGCAGAAACCTGATGACTGAAGGTATTCTTTGTAATGCTGTTTTTGTCAGAGTTCCCTCCGAATATCTTCGTACTCCCGGACTCGAGGTAAGGCTGAAAGTTGATGCCATCTGGACTGTATTCAATGCTGAATCTTGTCACCCATTTGTCTTCAAAAGGGTGGCCCTGAGTCAGAATTCCATCTATTTTTTGTGGTTTCAAGAAATCAACCATGATCCATTGTTTTCCATCAGCATTCCTACAATATCAATATTCCTTCTTAATTAAAACAATTACAGGCACAGATTATATCCTTCATTCTTAATATATACAAACAATTGTCTTATTGTTTCATAATTAGTTTCTACAAAACCATGTTATTAAATATATAACAAACTGATGAAATCAATGCAGATTAATCAAGATCATACAATAACACATACATGTATGTGACCTGGAACCATGAAATGAGTCTCAACTCATAGACCATTGTCAGGGTCACTGGGAAAAATAAGCTGTGGGGGAAAATATGGGCCGTTTTCATTCTTTCTAAATATTTAAGGTGATCAAACCTTGTATTATATTATAGTTAACTTATTTTTCTCCTGAAATGTTTAATTATGTTTAAAAGTGTTGTAAAATCTGATGGTTTAGATAAGACAACTTTTAAACTCAATTTTCTCAAAATGGCAGCCGGCATATCTTTCAACATCAAACATCCATAACTTCAAGACTAATTGCAGTAGAAACTTGATTCAAGTATCACAATGAAGAGCAGAATATGAACATTCTAGCAATGTCAATAGCTAAAAACAGCCAATATTCAAGTTTAAGACTCATTTCGTGGTAGCAGGTCTGAGATTTATTGGATGTCTACAAAACAAACTATTGATATATTTACTCAGCAGCAAGCTATGGTCACATTTACTCAATATATTTATGAAACAAACAATGGACATACTGACTAAGACATTTATGGAACAATTTATGGAAAAGTTATCAATCAAGTTGAAAGTTTTGGAGTTTTTGTTTTTTTAAATTTAAGGAATACTTGTGTTTCAACTTTAAAAAATACACCACATGTGGATGTGCGTTAATTAATAATTTATACCATTATTCAGGGTTTGAAATTACTGAGTTAACTGGTCCCCACCTAACATTCTACAATTCTAAAAACCATATAAAGTATTAAAGGGAGATAATTTTAGATAAGTTTTCAAATCGGCAAATGATTATTAATGAAAAACGCACCATAATTTCAAAATGAAAAGTGATAGGCACTAAAATGCAGATGTCATTTGCCATAAATATATTTATGCTCAACAAATTCTAATTTTGGAAAGTTTAACTTACTTTGGAGACCAAGCGCCAATCTGGTTGTTGAGTCGCCCCATTGGTGCATAGGATGTAAGAATACCATACCCAGATGCAGTGATTTGCTCTGGTTTAACAAGCTGAGCATTCTGAACTTCCATTGGCTGTCCACACACTATCACTGCAAGATAATACAATACATTTGTATTGCAATATATTATCCACAACAACAAAGATTACAATATTTGTGCCCAGTTGTTCAAACATTTTTTTTAAAAAGAAACTGTCGAAACATGAATTAAATTTATTAAGTTTAATTTTACCATTTGTTTAATGACTGGCAAAAAATAAATATCAGCTATTGGGGGAGTGGATTACAGAATTTTAAAACACACACTCATGCACTCACGCATGCACGCACACACGCACGCACACACACACACACACACACACAAAAATCAGTGGTAAGATATATACAATATAATGATACTAAACAAAATAATAATGAAGATGTTAAACAAAACTCAAAGAAATTCTAATCATTATTGATTAAAAATAAATTTATTATAATAATTATACTGAAATATAAATCTGTAACAATGTACGAAATCTTTTTGAAACTACAACTCTCTAAAAATAACTACAGATTCTCAGACTTTGTTTTCACTTCCTTTGTTTAGGTAAATTTTTTATCATACCTGGAACAAGTGTTGGAGGAACTGATGGAGACACTGTAGGATGACCATTTATGCCAGTGACAGTTGGGCTGACTGTAGGACCAGGAGTTGGATGAGCAGTAGGAATTACACTATAGCAGCCAAGGATATCAAAGCGCATTGCAATTCCAGATGGTGACCACTCTATGGGAATAATCTTCACATACCTTGCAGGCACAGAATTCACAAATGCATTCTTTTTCATGCTACTTGGATCTGTATTAGCATCAAATATTTTTGTGATACTGCTATCCAGTTCTTTGTATGGTGCAAAGTGAGCACCATCTATACTGTAGGTGACAATAAATTTAGAGACCCATTTGTCATCAGTAGGGCTTCCTTGTGTTACGATTCCGTCGATCTGATAAGGTTTCAAAAGGTCTACCATAATCCACTGGTGCTTATCAACAACTCTGAAATATTAAAAAACAAAAAATATTTTAAATGAATGATTCTGTAACAATAATAATTAACCTTTTCAATGCGCTGTAGAGTATGACATATTTCCTAAATTTACGACCATCAATGCTACATAGGCTTACAATGTACATCCGAATATGACATACTTTCTTTTTTGTCCAGCATAGTAGAAAAACGGACAAAAAAGCAAACAGATTTATCTACCCTGAAAGCTTTTCTTCACAGAGTGAAAAAAAGCCTATTATCATAATCGAAGGGCTGAAACTTGTACGTTTTTTCATGGCAGTTGATGTAAAAATTTCTTCTCCTGGAAGACATGGCTGGGAGCAACTAATGCAAATAATGATGCAAGTACTGGATGACATTCTTTACGATGCTGATAGCAATTACAAAGATTTCAGTCCCAGGGAAGTGAAACTTCATAAAGTAGATCTAAGTGACCCAGTTTTTGATGTGGACTGTTTTGACCTGTATGTTGTACAGTGTTTGTGTTAGTCTGTCTTAATATCATGAGAAGTGCATGTGATAAAAAATGGTTCAAAACCCGTGGAGTCTGGCTCACATCTGTTTTTTTAAATGTTTTTTTTTCCTGCATTCAAAACACCTAAACCCACACTAAAATTCTAGAATTTTAGATGAATCCAGCAGTTTCATTTCCATTAAGTCAAATACAACTTACTTTGGTACCCATGATCCCTTGGTATTGTTGAGTCTTCCCAGTGAAGCAAGAGAAAGGGTGTTAATGGCCTCGGATGATGTCAGTTGTTCTGGTTTTATTTGTGACTCACTGCTGATTCCCATTGGTTGCCCACACACAATTACTGCAAGTCAGAGATACAAAAATCAGTAACATTAAAATGAAAAATATGGACAATATGATGACACAGAGATGGTCAAATAAAACCTACCATCAGATAGTCCACAGAGGATATTTTGAGGTGTTTTGAATTGTATAGCCCACAGACAACACACAGGAAATTCTGGATGATATTGTTATTATCAGAGGTTTTAAATAATCATGAGTGTGCCTTAGTGATCCAGCGGTAAAACCTCAGACTTTCAAGCTGATGACAGTGGTTCAAAATCCATTTGGAGGCTGACCCACACCAGACAATGTGTCAAAATAACCAAGTGTTTGACATCCAACAGCCGATGATTATAAATCAATGTGCTCTAGTGGTGATGTTAAATGTATGGCTGCACTAAAGGAATTCTATCACACGTGGGAACATCCTCATACTCAATTTCTTGTTTGAAAAACATACTGGTGTGCAAAGAAAATGAATTGTTGAAACCATTTCATTCTCAGTTAGTGATGGAAATAACATTGGTGCCACTGATGTCATGAATTTGCACTATCATGCAGCAAAACAATTGAAGATACATCATGTTGTTTTGGAAAGATTTTAAAGAGCTGTTTTTGGAAACAATTTAAACATCTAAAACATTATAGTATTTAAATGTCTAAAACATAGTATAAAGTAAATGTTTTCTCATGTTTTATGAAAAGACTAACCAGAAATTAAATCACTTTTACCTGAACTTTAAAGGAAAAACACAAATAACTATGATCAACATCACAAAGCATGATACAGATATCAAACTACCTGGTGCTTGTGTAACTCCTGGTGAAGGACTTGGAGTTGGCTGGTCTGTAACACCACCAGTTGGCTTTGCAGTAGGTTTTCCAGTAGGTCCCACTGATGGCTTTACTATTGTTATACTGGAGCAAGAAAGAACTTCAAATCTGAGAGCAATCTTTCCATTCCATTCCAAGGGCTGGATTCTTACGAAACGAGCCTTTATTTCTCTGTCAAACATTGATTTAGATAGTGTGTCTCGATCATCATTGCCATTAAACACCACAGGGAATAAATGGCCAGTTTTAATGTAAGGAATAAACTTTGACCCGTCCAGGCTGTAGGAGATGGTGTATGATGTCACCCAGTTGTCAGCGTCAGGCTGTCCTTGAGTCACAACACCTGTCACAAGCTGAGGCATCTTAAAGTCCACTTGTATCCATTGATTTTTGTCTGTTATTCTAAAATAGTAAACATTTTAAAATGTATAAGTCATATGTGACCTAGTACGTCAGAATGAATCACAGTGACCAAAATGTTTTAATTGAGATTTTCAAATAATCAGATAGAATATGATCACAGCTTTAAAATGATGTATAAATCATTGCTGCTCTTTGCTCCATCTCAGAGATATTTAGTGATTTTTTGCTTTATTTTAGATTAAATGGTGACCCTGGGTTATTTGCGGTTATTATTTATTTATTTTTCTCATGAAATTAATGACTCTGGTTGATGAAAGACATGTTTAGGTATGTAAAAATAAGGAAAACACAATTTCGAAAAATTTCAGCTTTTTAACCTATTTTTGCATTTATCTACACAGGCGACTTCTGGCTCATTTTGCAATGTCTGGTCACATATATCAAAACATACTGTGGTCAACTGTTACAGGAGCATAGCCATGTTTTTATGAACATGGGGTTGGAGTATAAATACAAATCAAAATACAATCAAAAATATTTTATGCAATTAGTAATATTTAATTATAGGATATCAAAATTTATTCCATTTCATATCAAATTTATATAAATTTATTACCCAACATTAATTTTAATAACAGTTCTTTCACATTTTAAAAATCAATAAATAGCATTCATGTTCAAATCCAGTAATGTTAGGTCATTGTTTATGATATAATTTCTTTTCGTAGTGAGACATATCACTTTAAGTTTTAGATAGCACATCACTAATAAAATTGGAATTGAAGTTTTTATATGTAAATTTCATTCGTTTTAATAATTACAAAAAATGCAAGAATGACAACAAATTCACTTTTGACAAAGACATTAGATTAGGATTTAACAAACTGAAAGTCAGTAAATGCTGACCACTATAACTTTTAACTCTGGCCATCCAAAACTGACACCTATAAAATTTGATGTTTTTATTGTTTCCACTATTAATGTTTAAATACACAAACATATCTAGCAGGTTATTTTTTTAGTTATTAACAAGAAACAAATTTTGCCTTGGAAATACCATAACTGTAAATGAGACAACAAGTAGTAGTCTCAAGGCCATACTCAAGATCACAATAACTTGTGAAGATGAGGAATTATTTTCAACCAAACTGTAGTAGTGCAATAGGGTAACAGTGTTGTTAGACCTTTAGGTTGTCCTATCACTTTGATATGTGCTTATAGTCTGTTTACACTACTTGGAACATAGATATTAACAAATAAAAACCAAAATATATAACTTACCTCATTAATGTTCATATCTATTGAAATAAAAAAACATTCCTATTTTTTGTCTGGACTGGTACATGTATGTCCATTGGTTCTGTATTATTTGAATGACAGAATAAAAGTATTATTATTCGAGCCAACGTTACTTTGACTGCCATCTTTCTTTTTCTGCAGACGTCAGACAAATACATGTAAAAATGGGAGTGTTAGGTAATAATTTGTATAATGTATTTTTATGGACTTTGGTTATTATTTTATAAATATATTTATCATAATTTAATATCTACATTGTATGTCATATTTGCAAAGATTTATTTATTGAATGAACAAGATAACAATATTACCGGTAATGACCCAGATGTTATTAATGTTAAAATGGATAGTTACCCCACCTTTTATTTTCGATGTGAAATATTATCTTGTGTAACACAAGTTTGAATGGGTAATATTTTAAATTATTATTTACAAAATAATGAAAAAAACCTGAAACAACAGATTTTTTACCTATTTCCTAAACTCTAGTCCTTTTTCGCCTAGGTTCACGCAAACTAAATTCATTGACAAAAATCCATGTTCCAAGTGGTGTAAACAGACTATAGATATCTTATGCTTTATGGATAACAATATGTCACTTGTAATTAAAAACTGTTATAAGTATTACAAACCTTGGTATCCAGGCACCTCCTAATCCATTTTGTGGTTGTATGTCCAATCGAGCCTGGTATGCCTCATACTTGTAATCCAGTGATGTTGATGCCTGGAACTGGTCCTTCCCAAAAAGATATGGATTGTTCAATCCCATTGGAGTTTCACATACTGCAGCAGAAAGAAAAAAACACTTGTTTTAACAGCAACTCCAGGGGCATTGGAATGAAATTCATATTGGCGGGGCTGCTCCCGTTTCGCAACATAAGAATTTGCTGGTGAATAATTTAACAATGAATAAGAACATATTTATGGGAATTATTGGTGGGGGAGGGGGGGGGAGGCTCTGAACCCAGTACAGTGTAAAAAGAGTAGCTACATTTATTAAAACTGGGACAGATTGTGCTAAGGATATTCATCAAATGTATGGGCTGTGCATATGATGAGTGCTATTAGTTGGGCAGGGTATGCTCACTTTTTGCAAATACCTGGTATCTTTACTGTTTTGACAATGAGTTGTGAATGCAAAGAAAGGTATGTTAGTTTAACAACACCCAAGCACATTGAATATTTCGTAGCTGTTAGGTGTCAAAAAGTAAAGTTTGTTTTATTTAACGACACCTCTAGAGCACACTGATTTTTAATTTATGATAGGCTATTGTACGTCATATATTCTGACATATGTATTTAGAGGAAACCCGCTACTGCCACATAGGCTACTCTTTTCCAATAAGCTGCAAGGAGTCTTTTATATGCACCGTCACATAGACAAAACAGCACATACCACGGCCATTGATGAACCAGTTGTGGACCACTGGTTGGAATGGAAAATAATCCAAACTGCAAATGGGTCCACTGAGAAGGATTGATCCGACGACACAACTGGTTCATAGGCAGACACTCTACCAATTGAGCTACATCCCACTCCTTTGTTAGGTGTCACAGACACAGTGTTTGTGACTTAAGGTCTTCAGAGTAATGCAATACATCCACAAAGCTACTCTTTTCTATTAGCAGGATAGGATCTTTTATATACACATTCCAAAAGACATGACAGAACATACTATGGCACTTGTTACACCAAGTGTGGACCACTGGCTGTAATGAAAAATAGCCCATTGGATCCACAGAAGTGGATTGGTCCAATGACCCATCATACTTCTGGCAAACATTCTGCCTGTTCAGCTATATTCCACTCTACTCAGTCATGAAAAGCATCCCCGATAGTGCACTGGTTAAGCTATTGGAGTTGCGGCTCATAGGTACTGGGATCAAATCTCAGTCAAGGCACTGGATTTTTAATCTTAGTATTGGCTCCAACCCAGAGATATACTACTTACACTGACTAGTGGTCCACAACTGGTTTATTAAAGGCAATGGTATGTGCTACCCTGTCTGTGGAATAGTGCACATAAAAGATCCCTTGTTGCTTATTGATAAGACAAGCTGCATTAATGTGTCAGCAACAGTTTTCATCTCTCCGACTAACACAGAATAGGAAGCAGAACCTGATAATCCATATTTTAGGTGTAGTAATTTGAGGGGGAGGGGGTTCTGAAAATGTGTAATCTCTGTACGAATTAGAAAATGTCAAGAATTGTGAAGGACCCATTTAAGGTTGATAAATTATAATATCCATTATTCGTACCTTTCTTTGTAACATGGACAGTTCCTGGTTCAGTTGTCCACTTATAGACAGTGGGAGAGGCAGATGGGGTTAGGTCAATACCAGCTGATGGAGATACTGTTGGCTGTCCAGAGGGACCTGATGGTGGTGTTATGGTTGGTTGTCCGGTTCCACCTGATGGTGGTGTTATGGTTGGTTGTCCGGTTCCACTTGATGGTGGTGTTACGGTTGGTTGTCTGGTTCCACCTGATGGTGGTGTTAAGGTTGGTTGTCCGGTTCCACCTGTAGGTGGTGTTATGGTTGATTGTCCGGTTCCACTTGATGGTGGTGTTATGGTTGGTCGTCCAGTTCCACCTGATGGTGGTGTTATGGTTGGTTGTCCAGTTCCACCTGATGGTGGTGTTACGGTTGGTTGTCTGGTTCCACCTGATGGTGGTGTTACGGTTGGTTGTCCGGTTCCACCTGATGGTGGTGTTATGGTTGGATGTCCAGTTCCACCTGATGGTGGTGTTATGGTGGGCTTGCCACTGCCTCCAACATGTGGAGATACCGATGGACTGATGTTGTGACCAGGAGATGGAGATACTGTTGGGCTAACACCAGAAACACCTGTTGGGTGGGGTGTTGGACTACCACCCAATGCTGTCATAGGTGATACCGATGTCGCTGAAAGAAAAATTTCTATTTAATGGCAAGGCACTGCAGATTATTAAATTACTTTGAGTAATTCTGGGAATGTGTTGTTATGGAATAAATGCCAAAGGATATATGGTTCACCAGAACTTTTATTCTAAGAATGAGATTTCTGCTCATTTTAATCAAGGACGCTCATTTCTTTTTCACATGAAAATACATTCCACCTAGAACAAGTTAATATCAAAACATACTGGGTATCATTGCTGACACTTGGATGTGATTTACAAATTATGTACCGCTCAACTTGAAACTTTTATACATGATATCTGGGCAGTATGTTAAAAACAAAAAACATGCTTTAGATGCTCATAGGTTTAAGCAAAATTAAAGCAAATTGACAATGTTTTATTTATAAAGGGATAAACACTTACCTAGAGAACAATCACAATAAAACTGTACTGCATAATCATAGCATGCGGCACCAGTCTGCATATCTTGGTCCTCATCAAAGCATTCTAGACCTAGAGTTTTCTCACACTTGAGTTTCTGCATAGTAGTGTACCATAACTTATTGGTGTGAGCCACGAAGCACCTGACAGCCACGATGTTGCTTCCATCACAGAACTTGTATGCAGTTCGCAGATTAGTGATGGTCTCAAAGTCACCACCATTCATGTTGCTTGGATAATCTATATTCATCATCTGTGTCCACCCATGATTGCATTCTATGACTTGTCCTCCAGTTACTGGAAGTGGTGGAGAAACACTCGGTTTCGCTGTTGGCACTGCAGACGGGCTAATTGTTGTTGGTTCTTGACCTGAAATGTTCATGGTTACAGATTGGAAAAAGAATTATTAAATTATTACAGCATTACTATCTTGTTGTTTTAAAGCCTATTATATATTTTGTTTGTGGTGGAAATAAAGGCAAACGTATTATTGATTTATTCACTTTTTAAAGGAATTATTTTAGATGTGCAAATGACAAAAATATTGTGTGAAAGCAACTATGAAAATCACACTTGCCCTTGGACAAATACGTTTTAAATTTTCAACTGGATACCACTATTTAGTTCAAATGTTCTGACACAATTGTATCTATTTGACCAAAAATATAATTTTATGAGGTTTCAATTTTAGTGGAATCTAGGATACTTCCATAAACAATAGAAACGGATTTCGTAGTCCACACATTTCTGATTTTCACTACGTAAGCAGGTATACAAATATATCAATGACCATTTAAAAAAAATTTTATTTCATAAAGTCCTGATTTTCAATTGTAGAATACTTACATAAACAATAGAAACGGATTTCGTAGTCCACACATTTCTGATTTTCACTACATACGCAGGTATACAAATATATCAATGACCATTTAAAAAAATGTATTTCATAAAGTCCTGATTTTCAATTGTAGAATACTTACATAAACAATAGAAACGGATTTCATAGTCCACACATTTCTGATTTTCACTACATAAGCAGGTATACAAATATATCAATGACCATTTTAAAAATTTTATTTCATAAAGTCCTGATTTTCAATTGTAGAATACTTACATAAACAATAGAAACGGATTTCGTAGTCC
>JAULBS010008464.1:0-11246 GCA_032355785.1 Symmetromphalus regularis | reverse complement strand
CTAATGAGGAAATCCAGCATTTATCATTTATAAATACAAACCATAATCAGAGTCAGTAAGATAAGAATATTCACTTCTTTTAAAATAGAAAATTAAAGATTTCTGAAATTAAATGTACGCCCTATTATCTGTTCTGTCTTGTGTCTGTACCATGTTATGACTTATCGTTTAAGACGTCTTAACAAAAACGTCACCCTTACGTGTATTGACAATACACATTTAAAATAAACATACTTCAGATATAAATAGAATTGAACAATTTTTATTTTTTATTATATCATTCATTGTAATGAAATGTATGCATTATACGGACTTTTTTGACATTTGTGAAATAGCATCAATAGGGGATCAAAAATTTCCCTTTGGGGGCAATAATATGAAGCCGATTCCTCTGATTCTTTAATGTTAATAATAATATTTATTATAAAATTTAAATCGCAATATTTAGAGGAGCCTGGGCCCCTGGGGCCCCGCCTTGATCCGTCACTGACCATATGCTTTCAACTATAATCAGCAACAGATTTTGTTTTTGTATATCAAGTATTATACGACATAATGCTTTTTCATTCTATCTTTAAAATTTCTTTCCTCTATAAAACTATCCATGCAAAAATTATCGTTAACTAAACCGCAAACGTTGCAAAACGTGCATGTATTAATAAATAAACAGAAATAATATTTTATGAAATATTCCCGAATCTCATTTGTGATTCGAATTGCTGTGTCACATCTTAGACCTGATGCATATGTTTATTGTTTCCACACTGGAAATGCAATGATTTCTCTCTAATTTATGCACTCATAAATATTTATTAGGCACCATCTCCCAGAATCCCCTCCGCGGGACGCCGTAATTCTCCAACCCTGTATTATAGCCGTACAGGTTTAGAGGGTATTTAATAGAAGCAGCGAACCACATCAATAGTTTATTGCACCTGTAATTCCCAACACCAAGAAAATACCTGCCGCCTTTTATCATTTATTTTGCATTATAAATGACCATAAAATTTCGTTACAAAATAGCGATGAAATATACCGTGCTGACTTCTCGTTAGTTTGTCAGGACGTTGCTCAGCTCAGAGTAGGCGACGGAATCTGGTTTACGTCCGACTTGTCGTCAAAGAAACCATCCAGGTACATATTTGGTAATTAATGTTTTATTAATTTATTTTTTGATATAATTCTACAAATAACAACAACTTTAAATATATTTTAAAAAATGTTTGCCGTTTTATTTGATATTGATCCAATCCATTAGGAAACATTCACAAATTTCAAAATTTAGTTTTTGATTCAGATACAATTTTTACCCTTGTATCAGTAGGTAAATGTCAACATTTTAAAACTACCCCTTAGGCCAGAGTTTCTTATTATTCGTTTCTCGAACACACACACCCCTCCCCGACCCTACATTTTCCTAAATTAAAATAAAATTAAAAGTGAAAATTCACACTTATTTTATTTCCGCCGACTGTCCTGAGGGCTAGAAAAAAAATAATACAAAAAAAAATCACACCTGAATACTGTACTATATTGTAACTATCATGGGCAATATGGGTGCACTGTCCAGGGTTTAAACAAACACATTAAATTTACACTTTGAAGATGAATAATTTCTCATTTTATTTTCCCCTCCCAAGACATTCTGTAACTTTTTAAAATGTTTTTTCCTCCCTCCGACTTTGTGTTTTGGGGACCTATGTTTGAGAAATAAAAATAAAAAACACTGGCCTTATCTGATCGGATAAATAAGCAATGAACAAGTGTGTTAGTACCTTTAGTAACGGAATAAAGAACACAATTAGTTATCTCTTGACGATTATTGAAATGATGCTTGTACAGGATATGGCAGAAATGTCTGACTGTTTTTATTTATGTTTTTGAAATATAAAAAACAAGACAATTTCAGATCAGTTGTAAATTGTATATTAATAATTATTAGTCTATGTTATTTAATATACATACAAATTTAACATTGAGATTTAAACTAAAAAACAAAAACTGTCAGGTATTTCTGTGACTCTCTATTAAACGGATATGAACGGACATTTTTAAAGACATACCCAGTATATTGTTCAACCTGTAGCTTTTTAATTAACCACTATTGGTTGTCATCCATACAGTATTTTTCGACATATGGGCTACAGAAGAAACCCCATATGCTACACTTTTCAACTGGCAGTAAGCATAATATTTTGCTTTACCGTTAACAGGAAAATACACGCCACGGCCTAAGCTATATAAAAAAGTGATGCAAAGATTGGAAAGCAGCATAGCCTAAATTTCTTTTAACAGCTTATCTATAAATGAACATGAGAGAAATGTTTTTCTAATTGAAAGATACCCAGGCTAATTATTTTATGAGTGTATGCACACACTGTTCGAGAGATACACAACTAAACAAGACACGGCAAGACAAGACAAGACAAAGATAAAGTAAAATTTGTTTTATTTAACGTCGCCGCTAGAGCACATTGATTTTTATCTTATCATCCGCTATTGGACATCATACATATAAACTAAAGTTTGTTTTATTTAACGACGCCGCTAGAGCACATTGATTTTTATCTTATCATCGACTATTGGACATCAGTCATAAAAAATATGGTCATTCGGACATATTTATTTAGAGGAAACCCGCTGGCGCCACATAGGCTACTCTTTCCGATAAGCAGCAAAGGATATGTTATAATATTATGCACCGTCTCACAGACAAGACAGCACATACAACGGCTTTTGATGAACCAGTTGTGGACCACTGGTTGGAACGGAAAATGGCCTAAACTGCAAATGTGTCCACCGAGAAAGATCGAACCGATAACCGACCGGTTCACAGGCGAAATAATCCACAAAGTCAAGACATAACGAACACTAATGCAAGACAATACATATAATAAATTATATCACTTTTGATTGTCTAGAATGGTAAACTAACTAAATAATTAATGCTATTGTTATACGTGACATTTATGACCTTCACCAAAGGACAAACTAATAAAAGCAAGAATCAATGCAGAAATAAAACCCTAAATAGACAGACAGGTGCATTAAATATGTCCTAAAATATCCAGGTAGCTGTTATAACTGCCAAGACTACTGTTATTCTGACACCAAACTTTGAAGCCAGAATATCTCCGATTTGTCCCAATGTTAGCGTCCAGCGAACTTCTTTTTCACCCAAGTAACAAAAAGCACAGGAATGCTTGTTCAATGACAATATGTCATATCTGTAGCGGATCCAGGGGGTCAGAACCCCCCTTTCTCGTATATACATATATATATATATATTTTGCGAGTGGAAGGACGTGAAATCCAGCATCCGCGCCTGCATATTATTTAAAGTGATATTATATGGTGTCAAATAATTTAACATAGTTTAGTTATAAACCACACAAATATAACCACACTATTAAAACAATTAATATGCTTCTATATATAAACACTTTGAACCATTCTTTTTGTTTTAAGACGCGGAGGGAACATCGTGAAAAATCTATTTTGGAATATGTCAATAACGTCACGAACAATTTTGACAAAATGCGTATTTGTTATTGGCACAGCATTAACATTAATAGACACTCTATAATATATCTTTAATCAGACGTTATTAGATGTGTAATTAGCGGGATGTAGCTCAAACGGCAGCGTATCCACCTGTGAACCGGTCGGACGTCAGATCGATCCTTCTTAGTGGACCCATGTGCAGTTTGATATATTTTCCATTCCAACCAGTGATCCACAACTGGTTCATCAAAGGCCGTGGTATGTGCTGTCCTGTCTGTTGGACGGTGCATGTAAAATATCACTTGTTGCTTGTCGGAAAGAGTAGCATATGTGGCGGCAGCGGGTTTCCTCTAAAATAAATATGTCAGAATTACCATATGATTGACGTTCAATAGCCGATTGTAAGATAAATATCTATGTACTCTAGAGGCGTCGTTAAATAAAACAAACTTTACTTTACTGTCTTCAAGTGGAAGCTACGGAGATGCTATTGTAACAATAGATATGTTTGTTTTATTGTAGCCATGTGTCAGTCTTTGTTTGTTCTGGTAACTCTATCAGTGATCATCGTGATACATGCTCAGATCGATGACTTCATCAAGACAGTGTTTGATGAATATGGTACGTGCAAATCTGTTATTCATACTGATGTCACTAAAGTTTGTAGAAAGTTGTTTCTATTTGTCGAGAAAGTAGTAAAGAACAAGGGCGTTAACTCTATGAAGAGAATGAGCAGAAGTCTGTGGACGTTTCTGTTTTGAAAAATTAATAATACATGGAGTATCATACATGGTAAATCCTGGTGAGACGGGGTGGGGGTGGGGGGTGGGAGTGTCCCCCACTTTTTGGACGGGGGAATGCCTATATAATTATCCTCCCCACTTCTTGCTTCGAAAAATTGAAATAAAATGCCTAAATAATAATCTTTTCCAGTATTTCTCTTTATGATATTAAAGTAACACTTAGCTATGTGCTCTTAACGCAAGTATACGGAAGTACACAGGGGGTCTATTATAGTTTGAAGGTTTTAGCCATAAAGGGCATTAAACAAAACTTTGGATATTTAAAAAAGAAAAAAAATGTCCCTCCACTTCAAGGAAGCCCTCTGGATTCGTCACCCCTTCCACTTCCAAGAAGTGATTGTCGCCCATTGTATCACAAGGTCCTCTCTTCTGGGTGATTTTTGAAAGAATGGAACGATCCCGCAACACTAACCGTACAGCTAGTTAGATAAAATAACATGAAATAATATACACTGCTACAGTTTATTTGTACTACAGCACTAGCGGTTCCAGGGGGTGCCCCCCACCATTCTTGTTTTTTTTAACCATTTTATGAGTGGAAGGACGAGAAAATTTACAATTTTTTCACCTATTTCTATTCAATCATAACTTTTGGATCCCCCCGCTTTTCAGAAATCCACATTTGGATACCCCCCCCCTCTCCTGTACAGCGACTTTCGCCCATTGTTCTTACTAAATACGTTTACTTAAAAGCTCCATTCAAAAGAACAATATTTGTAACAGAATAACACATATAATATCCAAAACATTCTTTCTACAGACTGTAACGCATTTTCTGCTATTTTTGACCTTAACTCTAGTTACTAACATACAACCATAATATGTCGTGTCAGTTGTTTTTACGATGTTTGATAAACCTACTAAAGTACGCGCTTTGTTTGTGTTTTTTTTTATAAAGGTATCCCGATTCTTGGTGACAGGGTTGCCGAGATGGCGGCGATGAAGTCAACGAAGCTGGGATACGGAATCGGAGAACGCAGTAACTTTGTTTTTCACAGAGATCCCTACAACGACGCCTACGTCCGACATAGAATCTTCAAACGACAGTAAGCAATGCGGATATTACCTGTCCCATATCTACAACCCCTGAAATTAAGAAAACATCCATGGAAAAATAAATGCTATGGAGAAATATTTTCCACGGCTAATTTAGTGTTCACACGATTCCAACTCTGAAAAAAAATACATCTCGAATTTTATTTTTTTATTCCGCAGCAATAAAAGTGTCGCGGGGAATGAAAATTCACTTCACGTTCGGGGGCCCCTCAACTTAAATTATTACCTTTTTTTAAATAAAGGAATCCTTAGTCTGGGGCCCCCTTTGGCAAGGGGTCCTGGAAAATCCCCCCTTTGACCCCTTATAAATCTGGCTCTGATTAATTCTCAAGGTAAAGTATTATTATGTTTTATAAAACAGATGTTCACAGGCATTCAGTGTGCGGATATATAAAAATACCGTATACTTGTACCACTACCGCACACCGCATGTCACCCACCACATGTATACATATGTAAACAGCATTAATATTTTCTCTCTCTTTATTTTTTTATCACTTTTCCGCCTCGGATTAGGTGCCTTCCTCTTAAGGCGCGGAATCCGGGGGGACATACCCCTACCAAATGGATGTGGGCATGTTAATACTACTTCAGTTCAGTTTCAATATCAGTTTTCTCATTTTGCTTCCAGAGCCGACTTCCTACCATTTTCTTCTCATCAAGACGCATTCAAACAGGATGCTTTTGGCGACGATCCATTCGGACCCCAAGATCCATTCCAGGCTAGCTTCGCCCAAGTACATGACAACATGCCGTTCCTTAAAGA
Source organism: Symmetromphalus regularis (assembly GCA_032355785.1). Lineage (NCBI taxonomy): Eukaryota > Metazoa > Mollusca > Gastropoda > Neomphalida > Neomphalidae > Symmetromphalus > Symmetromphalus regularis. The sequence goes on along the minus strand of JAULBS010008464.1, from coordinate 5,117 downwards.
CCCTGTGAAAGAGCCATTCCCCGATCGATCCGCAGCTTTCGGCCAATTTTCCACTGGGTCCTTGCCCGTGCAAATGACCGAATTTTCGTGTGCGGTGGATCCAATAACCTGTGATTCTAACGCCAAATACAGAACGTATGATGGTCACTGTAATAATATCAACAACCCGCTATGGGGTGCCTCTATGCAGGCCGATGGCAGAATGATGGAACCACAGTATGGTGATAGTAGGTTTTGCTTTATTATTATTATTATTATTAAACGTTATCAATTGGCTTACTAGTACTGGACGTTTTGAGAACCAGTCTGACTCAAATCACTTGAGCGCGTTTATGAATGCTAAATCAAACAGACACAAGTCTAAATAGTGTGTTTTGTACACTAAATAGAACCAGAAAATACATTATAAATGTTAACCTCGTGTATTCCAGTAAGTCCATGAGTCTTTGGTAAGATTTCAACGTAATACAAAATGTGTTAAATAACGTGTTTCTGTGCACCATATAGCATCAGGAAATACACGTAGTCCAATAGGTCCTTGGGTCTTGCATGATCCCAATGAAATACAAATGTAAATAATATGTTTCTGTGCACCAACTAATATCAGAAAATACACATAGTCCAGTAGGTGCATGAGTCTTGCATGATCCCAGTGTAATACAAATGTAAATAATGTGTTTCTGTGCACCAAACAGAATCAGGAATGCCACGTATTTACAGTCGATATCCGGATGCCAACGGAAACTACCCATATCTGCCTACTCCTAGATACGTTAGTCGTCGTATGCTGCTTCCAGATGACAGCAACATGACCCTGCCCGACTTCAGCAACATGTTCCAACAGTGGGGACAGTTCACGGACCACGACATCACGGCAACTCCAGTCCACCTAGGTCAGTAATCGTTAATAGTGTTCTGCTCAGATAGAATATTTTAAAGATATAATAAATAGCTGTTTCAGAACCAAAAAGGGTGTAAGTTGATGTAGCAGTTAATGGAAAAGGGACAAAAACTGTTTCTCACCTAGACACAGGTTTTATGTGGAATTTCTTTTGATTTCAAGATAAATGTGGGATAGCTTCAGAAATCCACACACACCCTATGTACACCAGATGCAGCTCCCTTAGTGGCGTTTAGTGTACCAGTAAGTGCCAAACCTAGACTTACACCATTTTGGTTCTGAAACAAGAAATAATAAATATTTGAATTAGAAACTTAAAAATAGGTATAGACGATTGTTCCAATACTTTTGTATGGTTCAGAAATGTGGGATTTCGGTAAGAACCTAATTATTGGACAGATACAGCTACATTTTAAAGATATATTTTTAGAAAAAAGTACTCCTTTACCTGTGATGAACGAGCAAGGTGGTTTGGTAGTGTATTGGTTACGCTATCAATACCAGTTCCACCTCAAAATGAGTTCTCCGCAAAGCTCAGTGGGTAGGTCTACGCTACTTGTACCGACCAGTGGTACACAACTAGTTTATCAAAAGCCTTGTTATGTGCTGTCATGTCTGTGGGAAAGCGCATATAAAAGATCCCCTACTGTTACTCGGCGTGGTAAATTTGCAATATTAATTTTAACAAAATGTACTAAATATTGGATCTAATATGTAGTATTTTGGCTAAACATGTATGACAAAATCTTTGTGGAGGAAATGCGTGATCTAAGTGCTAATTTTGTATCCAAACAATGTAGCCTAGTCATGATTTTTCTCCTTCAGGTCACAATGGTGAAGATTTGAAGTGTTGCGAAGGGGTTGAACTGACTGTGGAACGTCCACATCATTTGCATACATTTGAAGGGTTAGTATTATATAAGTAGACACTGTCATATATACTAAATCTGCTTTGATACCCAAACTTCAGAAGAAGAACTAGAAAAAGAAGAACTAGAACAAGACAAAAAAAAAAAATAATAATAAACAAATTTAATCTACTTTTTTAAAACAAATATGTTGTCCTCCATTTAACACATTCATTTTAACCTTGTCACATAATTTTAGATAAAACAAAAGATTTAAAATTTCAAGATAGTAAACGAAGGAACGAACGATCGGATGGATGGAAAGATGGAAGGACTAACGAACAAACGTACAGAAGAATGAATAAAATGTCCAGTTTAATTTCGTATTTATAAAAAGTTTAGTATTTTCTTCTTATTCTCTTTCACAGGAAACCTTGCTTCCCTATCTTCATTCCTCCAGGAGATCGTTTTTTCACACACAGCTGTATGAACTTTGCTCGTTCACAGGCAGATCCAAGAGCTCTGAAGTGTGGTTCAGGTAATAAACGTCTTTTTCAAACATTATATATATATTACTCAACAGAGTTTAAGGGTCAAAGGAAATGTTTTGATCATTAAATTTGTTGTAAGTATGTCTTTTTAAAGGCATAGTCCCACGGAATTTAATGGACTTGGAGCTCTAAATATTGATTACGAATGAAACTTACATGCATTTGCTATACTAGATATTTTAAATGAACCATGGTATAGGGAATTCCATGTCGAGTCGATCGATTTTATTCACATTTAAAAAATTCAAATTTCAAGATTGGAACTCGTCGTGGGGCGAAATAAATTGTACACAATGTTTATTGCAGCTACAAAAATATTCAGAAGTTTTAAAATAACGGCTAACGGTGGAATAGCCGTCAGGTGACACTAAATATATACGTCACACCTTCAACGAAAAAAAAAAGTAATTTTGTTTCGATTTATTTGTCCGCGAGCATAGTTCATTATTATTTTTAAAATATGGATAATAAGTGAGATGCGGTGGTTATGTAATTAACTGAATGAAGTATTTCTATGGACACGTCAAATGTTTATATTTAAAATTAATTATTTGTTTGGAAATTAATTAGGCCGAGGGCCTGTGGGAGTATGCGTTTAGGCCAGATAGGGACGAGCATTTTCCTTTCATCATCCCTTTAAATTTAGACCGTTATCTTATACTTATACGCAACAATATTTTTGACCCACCTTCTTTGGAGTAGTATATATAATAAAACGTAAAATCAGCAAGAAAATCTAAGGCCTGTGTGCTCCTGGTGGATGCCTCCATTTAACTAAATATGCTCACCATATTCGAGGACTAGATTCTGAGGTTAGAACACGTTTAAAAGTCTGGATCTAAGCATTCATGAGGTTAACATTATAAACATCATGTTAACTTTATACTAATTGCAGGCTTCAGTTGAGACTTTATTATGTCTCATCTGTCTCAGTCGGAAGATTCTTTAGTCGTAGGATCGAACTACCTTGGTGAACTATTTCTCTGATTCTTGTCAACGTTTGTGGTTTGTGCTATCCTGTTTGCAGAAAAGTGCATAGAGAAGATCCCTTGTAAGATGTAGATGGTTTCCTCTAGAAAAAATAATGTTGACCCCCTATAGCTCATATTTATTTATTAAGGGTGGGGGTCGTTAAAAATACAACTAAATTACTTCTCTTGGACACCGTTTTATGCAGATACAGTTTTGAATATCATGACAGTTTTTGTTTCGGTTAACACCTTAGAAGACATTGAGATATATTAATCATCCCTATTAGATGTGAAACATTTGATCATTTTTGACACATAATCAGTTAAAAGATATCACAAATAGAAAATACATTTCTTATAAAAAATTGTTTCTTTTAAAAACATAACGAGAAGTGGCTGGAATCGAAATGATTCCACCTAGACAGGTAATAATGTTTCTGTGCGTTTGAATTCTGATTTCAGTTACTTATCACATCATTTATGTGTTGTTTTTTTCTTCACCCAGAAGGGAACGAATTTCCAAGGTATCTAGTTATGTCGAAATTTTCTTTGGATTCTGTCGACTTGGTTTAGTCACCATAGTCATCATATAGGTGAGCCTTGGTGGTCCAGCGGTAGAATGTCAGACTCTCAGGCTGATGACAGTGGTTCAGTGGCTCACACTTGACTATGTGTAACAATTTCCAAATGTTTGACATCCATTACCTGACGATTAATAAATCAATGTGCTCTAGTGATGTCGTTAAACAAAACAAACCAAACATAGTGACCATAGTTATGATAACTCTGTCGAAATTTATGAATCATTTCGGTTTGATTAAGAACAGTAATTCTTGATTGCAGGTCGAAGAGAGCAGATGAATATGGTGACTGCCTATCAAGACGCATCACAAGTGTATGGTTCCAGCAGGAAAGACGTTGATGCTCTTCGCGCATATAACGGACTTGGTACGTTCAAACATGTTGGTTCTGTCCTCTCATTTATGAAAAACCCGGACAGACTGTGGTTAAGAATTAAGTAACATGAAATTAGTTTTCCTGGATGTTTAAAAATAGTAATGACTGTGCATGAGCAGATGCAGAAATTTTGCTAAAGAGATGGGTCTAATTATATTTTTAAGTCTTTAAGTATTGGAGAGGGGTCCAAAGTTAGTTGCTACCAAATTATAATGGAGAAAAATAAGAAAAGAAAAGGAGTGATGATGGCTGAATGGATGTGGACCCCCCTAATCTGTACGTGTGACGAATGTTACTAGCAATTCAGAATATGCTCACCTTTTACGAACTCTTTAAACACTGCCTTGTGCAAACATACGTTTTTTGTATTTTATTATTATTATTATTACTGTTATTGTTATTGTTATTGTTATTATTATTATTATTATTATTATTATTATTATTATTATTATTATTATTATTATCTCCTTAACATAACATTTTCTGTAATTGAGATCAATGAAAATTTCGGATTAGGAGATAATCCAGTAGGAAATAAAATAGATTCGGGTCATAGGTCTCTTACTTAGGTATGTTCTGTACTGCAGGTCAGCTGAAAATTACAAAGTACAATCTGCTGCCAGAAGACAGAAATTCAACCTGTCTTAAGGAGAGGTTTGGTGATTACTGCTTCAAAGCTGGTGAGTATATTTTAGTGACATATGCTAATTTATAAATATGAACATATAAATAGTATTCTTCTTTTCGTTCTCCATGGGTCACACTTGGAGGGCAGCTCTCGAGCTGAAGCTGGTGAGTACATTTAAGTGACTTATGCTAATTTATAAATATGAACATATAAATAGTATTCTTCTTTTCGTTCTCCATGGGTCACACTTGGAGGGCAGCT
>JAULBS010008453.1:0-11246 GCA_032355785.1 Symmetromphalus regularis | reverse complement strand
TAATTTAACCTGTATTAAGCAGCCACCTGTGTTAAAGGGTCACCTTTATTTTCTCCCTAATCAGCTAATTTAGTATACTTTAACCTGTATTAAGCAGCCACCTGTTTTAAGAGGCCACTTTTTCTTACTACCTTGGGTGGCTGCTTAAGACAGGTTTGACTGAATATGTAAAACCCAGAAATGTATTTGACTTCATGTTTAAAATCTCAGAAATATATTTTAGAATATTTTTATATCTCAAATACTTTATTATTTATTTATTTAATAACCACCTCACCCAACACAAAAGTAATCATTGGCTAATGGGGGTCAGAATAGAGTGAAATGTAATAATGTGCAATTATACAAAAAAATGATTGCTATTAATATATTTTTTAATCAGCAAGTCAAAATCATATGAAAATAACTTTATGACATTCTGTCCCAAAAGGCAGTAACAACCATTTTCTAGACAAGTCAGTGTCAAGTGTGAGCCGGCCTGTGATGGGTTTTGAACCACTGTCTTCAGCTTGAGACTCCATTATCCTACCACTGGCAAGTCGCAACCTCCCTAATAACCACACATTCACTCTAAACAGCAGAATCACTTTTTTAAATAAGCTACAAGTAAATGCAACGAGGCATGTTAAACATGAAATGTAAAAATACACGAACTGTAGACAAATTACAAAAACATCATCAATATATATTCAACAAGCATCTTTTACACGTCTTCAAATTCACAAACCCTGTATATTTTTTGTCATGTATTTTCAGATTATTGTAAAAAGAACATACAGCACAATTGCCTAATGCCACAAAAAAAAAAAAAAAAAATTGTAAAAAAAAACATTTTGATAATTGCATAATTTTTAAAATATAAATTTACGATTTTTAGCAAAAATAAAAGCTATGTACCATACACACAGAACGTTATTCACATTACAATGTTAGCATTTACTGTTACTACAAGCTATTTAATGTTATGATATGACACTATAACAATATGAACAGGGCTGGTCTTAAGCCAATAACCCATGCTAGGGTAATCTACTCTATACTTCGCATCATGTCAGATTGCCACCATCGTTTTTAACAATAACTTTTCTTCTGGAGATTGTAGAATAAAAAGGAAAGCGGGTTTTGGAAATTAAACGAAAGCTCAAATGTTTTTAAAAAATTTCAAAAAGATGTATTGAATATTAAATGTTTTATGAGGAAAAAAAAGAAAGATTTTTATGCCTTTTCAGCCAGGTTTTTTGCACTTTTCAGTTACAATTTTTGTTACCATAGTAACCATATATAATCCAAAACATTACGAAGTGAAATACTTTTGGGTACATGTTGCTAAATGTTTGAAAGAAACTTGTTTGTCTTTTTGGCACTTATTTTTCAACAGAAAAACGCTAGTGTTTTCATGTTCTACTTCCGGTGACATGAAGAATAGTCTTGTCAAGTAAAACTGCCTTCTAACAGAGCTAAACTTTGGCTGTCAATCTGGGGGTCCAGCCAAAAATGTCCCCAATTGGGCCCTGCGGGATCCTAAGGCCAGCCCTTAATATGAAATAACAATACCACAAAACTTTAAGAAATAATGGTTTTGGTAAAATCGCTGGGCAGTATAATTGACAGTCATAACGATAAAACTAATGAAAGCAAAAGTTTTGAAAATACATTAATGTGTATTGCATAGTAACCAAATGTGTACATAGTAACAGAACTTGACATGCAGTATACAACAAAAACATATTGTTATTTAAACATTTCAATATTAAAAACTGTAGACTTGAGTTTCAACTAAATTCTGTGTAAACTACCATTATGGCTAGTGTAGTCCAACTTTCCATAAAAGTAAAAGCAATAAAAAAAACGGCAGATCCCATAAAACTTTCAAGCATAAGGGAACATGGTACAGTGCCACTAGATAAATAAAACTATATCCATTTACTATTCAGATAAAACTATTTTAAAAACCACTTACATATTATCTGCAGGACTGGCAGTGTTAAGTACTCTATTAAAAGTTGGGTGCATGAACTTTGAATAATTCTTACCCAGAAAAGTTGCTATTTATTTGACTACAACCAAAAGCAAAACTTTTACAGACGGTAAATCTCAATAAGAAAAGTTGACACTTTCACCAGTAAAAAAAGCAATAAAAGATTTAAATTTTTCTATGTCTTTCTTAAAATCAAAACAAAAACTCTACCACTCTCTCAAATATTAAATTTCCAAGTACAGGTTGAAATATCACAAACACACTTTCTTTTACACTTGTATCTCCAAACTGCAATATTAAACATATAAATAAACGTTTAAAAATAAAGTTAAATCTAAAAATAAATTACAGCATTCTAATGCAGTACACAACCACTCGGAAGTATAAAATACAAGTACGGACAATTGAGCAATCAAATAAATGAAACATTCAAAATATTCTAAACACAAAATAAATTAACTTAAGATCTGTAATTTCATTGTAAAAATAAGAGTATTATGGTTGCAAACAAGTGAATATATAAAACAAGGGATAGAAAAAAAGCTCTCCTGCTCGCCAGAGGAGAGTAAAAATCATTGGGGTGAGTGAAATCTAAATGACGGCAGTCTACCATGATTGTAACAACTGTATTATGTAAGTGTGGCATGAGACCACCACTTCCGGTTAATAAATAATGTGTACACAGATTGTGAGTTGTCACATGGTGTCAGAAGTGGGATATTTTTTTTTCTTCACAAAATATATTTCTTTAAATTCCATTTACATATACAGTAAAATCCACTTAATAGCATTCCTGATAACAGTAAGTGAATGATAACTAAGTAAGTGTAACCATAAGCTATTTTCCCCTGTGTTAAAGCATTCTGGTTACATAGGTCAAAGAATTCCTTGCTATATTAAATTTGATTTTTGTGATCACTGTTTGATAAATGAGGTTTGATTTAACACCGGACAGTACAAGAATAGTCACCTGATTTTAAATGGGCATTTCTGATAAAGGAATAATCTTGTTAACTGCAGCAAATATTTGGGTAAAATGACTATGCAATAAAGAGGATTCTACTGTTATCAAACAATCAAAGATTTAAACCAATTAGGTTATGTTTTTACTTGAACACCCTTCTAACTAAAAATTGTCTTCTCATGAAGGGCCACTATGTCAAATATTTACATTTAATACTAGGGGACGAGTTTTTTTTTTAATGAGGTCTTGTAATCTTTCTTGGCTACTAGACCCCCAGACAACTAAAACAATTTCTTAATTTCTACCCCTGAAATCAATTTTATCATACGTTATATGAAATGATATGGTAGTAAATGGTGGTTTGAACTATCCTGTCGGTGGGAAAGTGCATATAAAAGACCTCTTGCTGCTGAGAAAAAGAAGCCACATTACGTGTAGGCAGCAGGTTTCTTCTCTCCTACTAACACTAATCTCTTTTCTGGATAGACTGCACAGGAAGGTGAACTGTATGCCCAGGACAGCATGCTTGAACCTTAGTTGTAAACACAAAAATAAACACAACCTTAATTGGATATAAACACAAAAATGTTAAAATTAAAATAAAAAATATGTTTAAGTAACAATATTAAAATATTCACTTTGTAAACATGAGTCTTATATTTATCATTACAATTTAGTAAGCCATTTGGTCTAATAGAAATAAGAATAAATTAAATAATAGCATTCTTCTTTCAGTTCATTCAATATAGATTTAATCACCAAATACGACAAATATTTAACTTTAAACTCTAGTTCGTCGTAATTTTGTGACGTGATCAAGTTTAATATTGCAAATTTATACTGGTGTCGTAAAATATATTTTAATAGGCATAAATCTGAATGTAGAACATGTCTATTTGAAGACAACGAGAGTAAAATATTCAAGCTTGAGCTATGCAGGTGCAATATTTCTGTTCTAATACCAAACTAAGCACAATGCAGGTATGAATAGAACAAGCGACTACCACACGTATTAATTCATGTATGTGAATGTCATGTAAAGCTCACACATACATATTTTATATATCAAACAATACAATCTGTAAATTATACAAGTACTTACAGCCTATCATTTAAATAAAGGCACAACCCTACTTCTGACATACGTTCTTTTGCCGTTTCATGTGAACAGGCCCTAAATTAATTATTTTTGCTTTGCACTGTTGTTTCATGTTAACAAGGGACTGTGCCTTTAAAATGACAGAGTTTCAAAATAAAGTGTTAAAATAAATTTTTACTCTACTCAAATCACTTGGGCCTCATTTCTTGATCGTTCAATTTTGATTTACTTTTCAAGTTTTCCTTCTGATAGCAGAATTTAAATTATGTATCTATACTGAACCATCAACGAGAAATCTGGTCTTAGTTTTGAAGAGCTCTTATACTGCCTTGATGACTTCGCTCCCTTGCAATGTGTTTCTCAAATGTGGACGGACATTCAGATGTGTGGAAAAGCGTTCAGATAAATTACGATTAAAAAACCCAGATTGACATTAATAGTTCACAATAATGACAGCAGTATAAAAATGCATCCATTTATTCATCTTAAAATGTAATAAAAATTCAGTTTTACTAAGCCTAAAATTCAACACATTCTTTCTAACCAAATTCAAAATTGAAGTCAGAGTAAAAAAATTACAATGTTCTATAAATCATCAAATGATACGATATGATCATTTGATAGTTACCTTGGCACAAAATGTCAGAATATACGCATATATACATATCTACATAAATACAGATTTTGTCTGTCATAGAAGCCATCTAATGAAAAACAAAACATTATTTCTTGTCATAGAAAACATCTCGATAAAAACCGCACTGTCATTTTTTTTGTACAAGTGGGATAGTTTAGTAAGAAACCAAACCAAGTTGCCAACATACGATGTTACTGAACACCAAGTTACCTCCCTTTTGAAGCCATACTGGAACAGGAATTCATTGATCTTTCCCTCATATTTTTTATATGGAAGCCAAATCTGGAATTAGTACCAGGTACTGAAACTTTTTTATTAGCCAATATTTGAAAAGAATGAAAAAAAAGTGACAGACATTTCATAATCATATACCTAGCTAAATATGGAAGAGGCAGCCATTTTTCAAAATGGCAAAGATTTCCAAAAATGGTAACATTCCAGCAAGTTGATTTGGTGATTTCACAATTTTATCACCTTGGTATTTATGATCGATTTTGAAAACATTTTAGTATGAAATGTGTGAAAACGTTTCTAAATAATTTGTTCCCCATGTACGAACATGTTTGGTTCCTTACAACATATTTGTTCCCACAGGCTCACCACGACATCATTATTATGCAACAATCTAAACACAGTTTATCAGTTTATTCTTCTTGTTCAGGATTAGCTTTCTGACAAGTCTCTTTTTTAAAGTAGTTTTCTCAAAAAGTCTGCGTTGCTTCATTTGAACAATGCATTGAGGTTCACACATACAAAAACCATTAAATAAATTTCAGTTTGTGAAACACTTCACTTTAGCTAAAATCCAGATTCAGTGGCATCATCAGATATAGTCCAACTTGCTCATACAGACACCTATATTAAGCAGCCTCCTACACTGAAGAGTCACCTTTATTTTTTCCCAAATCAGCTGAATATAATTTAACTTGTATTAAGAAACCATCTTTTGTTACTCCCATGGTTGCTTAAAGATCAGTTTGACTGTACCAGTTGGACTCACTTCCAAAGTTATATTTAAGTAATGTCTTTAAAATACTCTATGTAGGGCTGTACCCTTCTTGGGCGGGAGGTTGCCATCTGAGAATCTCACTTTTTTTTTTACTCCAAAAAATAGCAAACACATCCTCAGACTAGTCACAAAATTGTTTATAAAAAGTAGTGCCGCCCCGTAGTATGGAAACAAGTCCCCATTTCTAGTGTCATGTTTAACCAGAGACAGAGTTTCACAACAGTATTAAACTATTTGCCACCAGGTCCCATAAATAACGTTCACATCGGCTGTTTGCCATTCTGTGTCACAATCCTAAGACAATTACTGCCCTTTCTTTCAAACATCAAATTTCAACCGCTTTCAAATATTGATGGTGTCTCCGTCATTGACCCTATTGTTCTTAACTTGCCCACAGGTTTAGCCCACAACTTCCAGATACTCCGTGGATCCACCAATGTCAACGCTGCTCAAAAGAGGCTGGTTTTCAGACGACTCCGCACTTCCCTCCTCGGTTTGCGTCAAGCTCGTAACTTCCTCAAGACATTTCTGGAATGTGGGTCGATCACCCGTCGCCTCTGCCCAACACCGAATCATCAGCTGGTAACTGTAGTAGAACAATATATTTTTCATTAAAGATCATTATAAAATGAATTATATGTTTATAGCAACTCCTGAAATTGCCCACCACAACTGGCAATGCCGTGGAAATTCCAGCATTTTTCATTTTCTGTGGCATTTATTTTACCGCAGACTAAAAACAAAAATTCAGGGTGTATTTTTATTATTATTAAAAATAAAGTATACTTTACACTAAAATTGCCGTTGAAAATGCTGTGGACACTATTTCTCCAAATCATTTATTTTGCCTTGGACATTTTCTTAATTGCAGGGATTGCATGTAGCAACTATAGAATGTACTATATGCACATTCTAATTATATAATTTTATAGATATTATAACTGTTACATAATAATAACACTGGAATTAGTATTTTAAAAATTAATATTTGTAGTAATGGGAATAACTCATATTAGGAATAAATCCAGTTACTGAAATAACTTTTAAAAATTACCTTATGGGTAGATTTTGAAAAAGGAAGCATGAGATAGTTTCTGTCAAAAACGGGGTCAAATAACAAAAGGATTTAGTTTTTTTGTTTAAATGGTGTGTGTGCACCCTCTTCACTGAATCCCTTAGGTTTCTTTATAGGAACCAGTCTGTGCAATTTTTGGGGGGTCTATGTTTGAAAAACCAAAAAAAAATATATTTTCAGATTTAATTAACGTTCTTTTTTAAATAACAAAATTTGTGAACTGAACATACATGTTCTCTGGACATTGTTTAGGCTTCCTCATTCGCTTTCCACTCTTGAGATAACTCTGCAGGTCACCACTGTCAACATCAGGATATGGAGTTACTCCCCTTGTCAGCAGTTCCCAAAGAACTATGCCAAATGCCCACTAAAGAAATGAAAGAACATTTAAAAAAACTTTTCACCTTTATTCAAATAATATACAGACTTATTATTAAATTGTAAATCCAGTGTTTCTTATCACAGAAAAATAATTAATAAAATAATGGAAAAATTCACCTACTAACAAAAAATGTAACTAGTAAAACACAATATTTATATTGCAAAATATGATAAAATACTGCTTATTCACTCCGATGGACTTCATGGAGAAAATATCAGAAGCAAATATAACAAAAATAAAATTCTTCAGTTAAAAAAAAAAAAGGTGGGATAGAGGGCTGGGGGTTGTTTTTCTCACCACATCGGACTGGGTCGAAAACTCAAAGTTTTCCAGAATTTCAAGAGCCATCCACTTATGCAAATCCTTCACCGTGCTCTCTGCAGAGAAGTAGAACTCTCTAGAAAACAGGCTACTCGTTATTCCGTAGTCTGTCAGGCGAATCGTCTTGTCCTCCATCACTCTAAAAAAACAATACCAAAAATTTTGAAAATATCTCTAATTTTTATTATTCATACTTACTAGATATATCATAACTGTTATTTTTATTATTTAATAAATGAAACAATTTGAATTATCTCCCTTGAGGTAGCAAATTCAATTGTCTCCCCTTGATGTAGTAAAGTGAATTATGTAGACATGATGTCCTCTTTATTTTATTATTATTCATACTTAGTAGATGGATCATAACTATTAATAACATATAAATATCATAACATATAAATATTGCTATGTTATTCTTATTAAATGTAGCAAATTGAATTATCTCCCCTTGATGAAGCAAATTGAATTATCTCACCTTGATCTATGTAGACAAATGTCCTCTTTAATTTTGTTATATTCATACTTACTAGATGAATCATAACTACATATTGCTATGTTATCCTTATCATTTAATAAATGTAGCAAATTGAATTCTCTCCCCTTGATGTAGCAAACTGAATTATCTTCCCTTGATTGTATGTAGACATGGTGTTTTCCATTTTATACGCCACTGTCAAAAATTGTATGAACACATTTTATTCCTATTTTTATCTCTAGCACTTTCTCTCTCTCTCTCTCTCTCTCTCTCTCTCTCTCTCTCTCTCTCTCTCTATATATATATAGATGACAGGGGCTCACACCATGAACTATCATGAAGTAATATTTATCTCTGCTTCTACCAAGTTCAAACAGCTGTAGAAATAAAAAGACTGAACTTCTGTATTGAATGCCAAAATAAACACCAAAATGTCTTACATGCAATTGCGTGCAGAAAGATTTCTGTGAACGACCTTGGCCTCTGCGAGATACACCATGCCCTCTGCTATTTGTCTTCCAAAGTCCAGTAACTCCATTGCAGTTATTTCCTGGAAAGAACCATCACTAAATTAAAAATCATTAAAGCAATTAAAGAAGAATTCAGAGTAATTAACTAATCTGGTTTACTGTAATCTGGTATTCTTATGCAACCATCCTTCTCAGTGGACCCATTTGCAGTTTGGGCTATTTTCCATTCTAACAAGTGGTCCACAACTAGTTAATCAAAGTCCATGGTATGTGCTGTCCTGTCTGTGGGCAGTGCATATAAAGGAATCCTTGCTGCTTATAGGAAAGAGTAACGTATGTGGCAGCAGTGGGTTTCTTCCAGATACATTTGTCAGAATGACCATATGATTGACATCCAATAGCCGATGATATGATAAAAATCAATGTGCGCTAGAGGTGTCCTTAAATAAAACAAACTTTACTTTTTCTCATGCAACCAGATAGATTTCCTATTCAAACATATAATATTAGATGCAAAATACCATCCAAGTCTAAATTATTGAGGACACCTTTCCTCTTCCTTAGCCTTTGCTGCATTCAGGACAAAATTGCTAGTTAAACTAGGATTACGCTTCGTGTTCAACCCAGTGAGAATGTTTGGTACCAGAGAAATTTCTATGTAGTGACCGCATATGCTAGCCTGAAAGCAAGGACAGGCTAGCATATGGAGAGGAATATAATAAATAAATAAAAAAAAATTTTCAATCAATGGAAGGATGATGCAATGACACCACATGCACAGAGAACATAAAAAGCAAGGAATTTTTTTTCTATTTTAATTTAATTTAATTACATTATTATTTTGCTTTCTGCAGAATTCTACAATTTCGCGGAGAAATCCTATGCCTGAATTTCTCACCTATATTGCTCTCCTGTTATTTCTGAATGTAGAGAACTGTTTTCTTGCACAGATTTAATTTTCTACTTACTTTAGAAGGTTCTCTGATATAGTTTTTGAGATCTTCTGTTGCCATGAAGGCCATGATAATGATAGGTTCCTCGCTGGTAGTGATGCACATCCCCACCACCGACAGTAGGTGTTTGTTCTGGAGAGATTTTAACATGGCCGTGTCTTGAAGAAATGCTTGCATTGCCTCCGCCTCGGTATTATTACCTGAATTAATAAACAGTAATTATTTTAATATAGGATCATAAAATTCTTAACAAAGTGTAGATACCATTATTTCACCTACCCATTTGCCTTTGCAGAACACTCACTCTGGGCTGGAGCCAGTAATGAGATTAAAAATCCCATGTCTTGACCAAAGATTTGATCCCAATCCCTACCAACGATGAGACCGACAGCTTAACCATTGCACCGCCAAGGCCGGTTTAAAGTTATAGAAGTAACACATAATCAACTGAGACCCATACTCAATGAAAAATGTTTTAAAAAACAATTATTTGAATCCTCCCATAAATAATGGATATGCTCATATTTTTGAGTAAATATTTGATGTGAACTAAAAGTGTAATTCAGTTAGAATATGGTAATAGGTATTGCTAATATTATAATCTTGACCTTTTAATGTGACATTTGTCCATCAAAGACATATGGTGGTTTGAGACTCATGATCTTTAGAGGAAACTCACTATCGCTACCTAGGCTACTCTTTCCAATTAGCAGCAAAGGATCTTTTATATGCACTTCCCAACAGACAGGACAGCACATACCACAGCTTTTGATAAACCAGTTACTGACCTCTAGTTAGAGCACTGAGCCTTGCGGAGCACTCACTCTGGATTGGAGCTGATATTGAGATTAAAAATCTCCTGCCTTGACTGAGATTTGATCTGAGTACCAACCAGCCGTGAGTCTGACAGTCTAATAACTCTGCACTTGGAGCCAGTACAACATAATTGTCATCATTTTGGAAAGACATATTGTAATTAGTTAGGAAGTGTGTTCATTTATACGTATCTGACACCTCATCTGATTAAGAAAGTGATTTTGTTTTCAGACTGGTTTAAAAATAAAAATAGGTTACGCTTTGAAATTCAAAAATGAGAGAAAAATGACAATGAACTTATTAAAGAAGCCAAGATGGTATGTTAATATGCAGAAGAAAGTACATGTATATCAACTCACAATTAAGTGTTTTTAGAGCCACTTGAATTGGCTTGTCCTCGCCACTACGCTGGTATTGTGCTTTATAGACGGCTCCAAAATGACCTGAAAAATTAAACATTTACTAAGTTAATGTAAAGATAATTCATACTTTATTAACCGAACGTGGTTCTAACATTATGAGAGTATCTTTGAAGCTCCCAAATAACGTTTCTTCTATTCCATATTGGATTTTACCAATGTATAAAAATCAAAATATTATTTTAGCAAAAATGGAAGTAGAGGAATATAACTGGTAAGTTTACTTTTTAGAGGGCACAACAAATGTTGCCTTTGGATTAGTAAGAAAACAAAGGGCACAAATGTAGGATGGAGAAGCACCAAGGCAAACCTTTCCTTCAAAAGATGGGCACGAAGGCAATTGGCTATGGGACAAGGAAGGAAACTTATACAACATGGTATGAACATGAAGGGCATGGCGGCAAACCACATAGAGCACCACAGCATTTTTCTTGCCGTTGACAATGTCCAATTTTCGGAGTACCGTGGCAAATAAGAAAGGCATCCACGTCAGTTGCCTCTGGTGCCATAGTGAAATTCGAATCCTGCCATAGTAGGACAAAAAGTAAACAATTTTAAAATATAAACAAAAGGTTTTTTTTTTTTTTTTTATTGTTTTTTTATATACAGATTAAAAAGATTATTATATTTTAGTGTTTACCTTTTCCT
>JAULBS010008442.1:0-11247 GCA_032355785.1 Symmetromphalus regularis | reverse complement strand
AAAGTATCTATCTTTAAAAATCTGTCACAGAGTTGTATGTGCTTAAAAAATGCACCCTGTATGATGGAATTTGACTTTAAAATTTTTTCTGAAATTGATTAGGCCAGGGTAATGGCTGTAAAATTTCATCTATGAATGATTTTCATTTGATGAAGTTGTTATTGTTATTTTCTTTCACTGCATACAGGTAGTTTTAAAAATATCAATGAAATAATTTTGAATTATTGTCTCTTAACTAGTTCATTATCACCGACACTGTCCGTAGAACTTTACACATTATTGTAAGTTTTTATATAACATATATCCAGCATACTTCTGATCATTGTTGTGTTTGAAGTACATGTGCATGCATTTTGCTGCTAATCAGAAAGACAGCTTATGGAATGATAGTGGGTTTCCTTGAAAGGCCATGAGTTGCAAACACCATGTTTAATAACTACTAGCTGTTGAATACAATATGCTGTAGTATCGTTAAATAAACTGTCCTTTCCTTTTATATAAAATGGCAAAGGCGGGTTTAAAAAAAATAGGAATCATGTTTTAAACTTAAGTCAATACAGATGTTACAAAGAGTGTGTTATGCTTGTATCTTATTGCAATTCGGTAATCTCAGATTATTACTAATAAATTTTCTTTTACTGAATTATATATTTTTTATGGAATCGTAATGTTATGCTCTTTTAATAATTTTTATTGGGGACAATTAAGCAGTGTTGAAAGGAGTTTATGTAAGCTATCTTAAGTATTCTGCATTTGATTAATATTTGTCAGTTTTTAAATAGTGAGCTGTTTTCATATTATTGACATTTAAACGAAGTGATAATGGGAATAAAGCAACATAATAGTGTATTAATGTATAAAATTTAAATAAGCAGTTTATTTAAGACCAGTTATGAAATGAAAAATATCTACACAGACTAAGTCTTCTATTTTACCTTAGTATTTCTTTGAATGCACATGTTGACAGTTATTAGAAATGACAACTTGATACTTAATTATGTCAGTTCTTAGTAAAGAGTGTATTGTGTGGGTGTATTTGACAGTTTTAGAATCAACATTTTGTAAGATGGTTTATTTTGTTATGTTATATGATTTATATACATTTTGCGGGGCTGGCACAGCGAGGGGCAAGGGGTGCATTTGCTCCCCCAATAATCTGTGGTGCCCTTTTTTTTGGTAACATGATTTTCATTTATTATATTTTAGTCACCTTACTAATTGCACTTCTATTTAGTCTTGTCCCCTTAATATTTAAACGGCTGTGCCTGTACTTTTTTTGTATACGGTAATATTACCTGTACAATTGCATATATATGGAATAGTTACTCATCATAATTTAAGAATCCTCAGTGAACTTAAATGTATGATGCTGTTTGTTGTGGAATCATAACCAGATGATAATTGTTTTGATTGTGTTGGATGATGCAGTAGCCAGTTATTCAGCAGTAGTCTGTGGGAGGCTTGGCTGGCCGGCCACACAGTGCACTATCTAAACAAGGTCAACTCTGTATTTACTGTTCACTTCCCTCACTCACTCACTTACTTACTGTGGTCTTGACCTTAACAAGAACTCACTACATCTGCTGTTTTCTTCATCTTTAATCAGACAGTTCCAGCACATTTTTATCAAATAGTCTGTTCATAATTACATGTGTTAGAATGAGTTATGGATATTTCTTAGTATCGTTATGGATTTTTTCATGGCTGTTTAGTTAAATCAGTGTGATGTTGGTCAATTGGAATGTTCTCAGTGTTTAGTATTTAATAAAAACCTAAAATTGTCAATGTTTAATAAGTGTTTTTGATCTTCTATTTGTGTTTAATATTATAGACTGCAGGAATTAAAACCCAGAAACTTCTTATTTGTACATAAAGATAATCAAGTTGCAGATTTAACTAAATTTAACCAGCAATTCTCAGTGTATCTGTGTCAGTAATTAAGCTATTATTAATTCACTTTTTAACTAAATTAAATTATCAGTTTGGTTTTGTATTCTTATTTAGTTAATGGAAATTTGTAAAGTGAAAATGGTGTGCCTATAAATTAGTAAAATTTTGATTGGTCTTGTTTTGAAACAAGCTTGATTATTTGTTCTAAGTTGGTTTCATGCTCATGCTATTTCTTGTGTTAAAAATGGTGGAGAGATTTAAGAGTTGTGTGTAGATAGTCAGTGATATCCTTTGTAGCTTATTAAAACTGCAGTATGTTTATATTTTGCATTAGTAAAGCTGCTATAAGGATAAGAGCAGAAATGGCAGCTTTAATTGCAAGTAGTCTGGAGTTATATTGGATTAGTCTAAGTGTACATGGTTTCTTAACATGTAAAAGAAGACAGTAATTATACACTAATGAATCCAAGAGTACACTAGGACATTTACTCATTTAACTACATGAGTTCAGTAAAAGACATTCTGGAATGGTTTTTCAGAGATCAAGATAAAATACACTCTGTATCTTTGTGAGAACATCTCTTGGCATTGTTTGCGTGTGAGTCATCCGTTGGTTCCGACCATGTGATACTTGCATAAACAACTTGTTTCCATGCAACTGTTGTGTTCACGCTTTTTGTACGTTTGCCATTTCAATCTGGAAGGAAGTTTAAAGGCACATGTACCAATATGCTTTTCACAAAAATATTAATGGTCCATTTTAGGTACTGTGAATATCTGTTTTCTTATTAACGTATTGTTTTATTAAGTAATGGTTACAACCAAGTTAGACAGATTAGTAGCAAGTAGTATCAATCAATGGGTGTAATCAGTATTTTGTTGGAAATATTTTAACAAATACAAAATTAGTTATGTCTATTTTAGAATAGTAATTTGTTTTCAGACCAGGCAAACTTAAAATGTATGTCTATCTATGTACAAATTTAAGAAGTTAGCTATTTTTGAAAATACAATTGGCACATCTCAAAACTAAATCTATGTTGGTTTATTTTTACATTTAAACCTTAGCCCTAAATAGACAATACAAAAATCTGAGTGGCATGCCCAAGAGGGTGCTTGAAGTTTAAAAAGTCATTAGCTTAACATAAAAATATGTTAGAAAATGTTTGTAAAGAGAATGTGTACATAAAAGACCTTTGTTACAAGTTAAAAAGTTGCCCTAATTTGACATTAGCTTTTTATTGTAATCCATGTGTCTCAAGGTTAATATCTTTAATAACCATAACTGATGGTTTAAAAACAGGATTTTTTCCAGGTCCTGTGCGAACCCCGGGCCTTTCCCACACATTTCCCTGCCAGAACTCTTCATTCCTTTAATAAAATTAATACATTAATTCATATAATTTGGATCCTTGCTTTGTATCCTTCAGATAGAAAAAAAACACTGACCAATGTGCTGGAATTGTCATTAAATGAACAGCTGTTGCATAATGTATATATAAATTATCTTTGAGTAACCTGTATATTATGTATATAGTTACACAACAACAAACAAGTACATTTTGGTTGTCATCTTGTGACAGTTTGAGTAATTAAATGGAACACAGGATTTTGCTGAATAATGATCATCAACATGTCTGGAATACAATTATCATGTTCAACATGTGCATTGGCTAGCAGTTGCCAAAGTTGTTTATATGTGTTTGTACATGTACATCAACATGATCAAAAACAGTTTGTAAATATTGGCAACTGTTGTCTCTCTGCCATCTGTCTAAACCAGAAACCTGTGTAAACAAAATTCACTTGATATTTCCAAGTTGGTTTCAGAAGACAAGAAAAAAAAATCTGCTTATCCAGCATTCTTTATATTCTTTCTGTTCATTTATTTGGTTTGAAAGAAGAAGAGAAATATATATAAATCACATTACATTTACAAATATATTTTATATCCAGTAAAAGTACTTTTCGAAAAAAAAAGGAATTTAAACAATGATTCACATAATATTATTTTGAATATTTTCTCCAACATTTTTACTTTTTATATTTTTACTTTCACTTTTTGTTTTAAAATAAATAAAAAATAAATGAAGTACGATGCATTTTGTCAGATCCAAATGTCTATGAAATCTGAGTAATTTTATAGTCATATGTTACCTGCTAACTTGCTCTGTAAATTGTTTAGGTACCAGTGCTACCACAGGGATTAAATTAACCACATCATTGTATGATACATATATGAGTCATGGTGATAAGATTGCCATATAACATTCTTTGTCTTATTTTAAAGAAGATTAAAAGAAAAAGAACTGAAAAAGAATTATCCAGTTAATACTTTGAAAACCCAGTTTTACCAACATTCATAATCATATACAAACATTTGTACATTTGTACTTGTAGTTATCTTTATTTTATTGATAATAATTAACTAGTTAAAATATTTCACAAGCATATAGCCCCATACAATTTAAATAAAGATCCTTTTGAAAAAAGTTTTACAAATTTCATATTAAGTTAACTTTTAGCTAAAACAATGTTTTTACCTACTGAATGTCCATGTTTTGCAAACAATCACACCCTCCCCCAATAGAAATTCTTTGTATGTGCCTGAAAGCTTGTGTTTGTTTTAATAGCAATTACATGATCAACCTTGTGGTTAGTTTATAAAGTACATAAGTGATGGATTACATCGACCACTCTACATTGTAAGTTCAAGTGGTCCATACTTATTGAGATGTCCGAGCTGATAAACAATTAACAGGAAATGTATGAAGCTGTGAATTTTATTATTACTATCATATATCTCTTGTCCCCAGCGGACACATGGGACCATCCTCTTCCGCTCCTTTTCCTGTACATGAGCAGTCACAATGCATTGTTCACAAGTTAATAGAAAATACTGTTAACACTTAATACAGATGCACTAATTTTTTAAAATAACGCTTATACTTGAAATCATAATGCATTGTTTACAATTAAATAAATTACCTCCACCACCCACACAATTTTTTTTATTATTTTTTTCATTTTTTTTTCAAAGAAACAAATTAAATTTGCATAACTATTTTTTATCACTAATAAATCAATGTGGTCTAGTGGTGTCTTATAGTCATGTGAGCCTGGGTGGTCCAGTGGTAGAACATCAGACTCACAAGCTGATGATTATTTTTATTGATTATTTTTGCCATTTCCTGAATGTTTGCAGTTCAGTAATCATGCCAGTATTTGAACTGTTCTTGAGAAAAAATTTTGGGGCACCACAGGGATAGCTTATTCTGTCTATGCATACATTAAATCAGGTTAAAGTTTAAGAACATGACATTTGGTTTACTGTTAGTCAAAGTTTGGATATTAATATTTCTGTGTTAAAATCATTTATTCCCATACAGTCTGACACCAAAGTATTTTGTGTTGAGGTCCATAGTACATGTATGTCTTGTAGTCTTTGGTACATGTCTCCTAGTCATGTGAGCCTCAATGGTCCAGCATTAGAATGTCAGACTCCCAAGCTGATGACAGTGGTTCAAAACCCGTTGGATACTGACTCACACTTGACTACATGTCAAAATAACCAAATATTTGACATCCAATAGCCGACGATTAATAAATCAATGTGCTCTAATGGTGACATTTAAAAAAAAAGTATTGTTGTCATTCAGTTACTCATTCAGTCTGACATTTGTTAACAAATTATATTAAAACTCTTCAAACCAACAACATCATAATTAATTATTAATATCACTTGTATTATTTCAGTCTGTTAATTAGTAATGTTCAACAGCCAGGTTCTAATGATGAGTACTTACATAACCATATCCCCAGTGTGTGTGTAGTATTATTAATGACAGTGTTATCGTGGAGGATATCTGCAGGTGACAATTAGCTACATTGTTTCATCATGGGGTATCAGACATTAAAATGTAAGATTACACCAGCCAGATAAACAAAATCTTGAGATTGATGACCATATTGAGCAAGATTGTGCAATGATCAAGTGATGCTGGCCATTATAACTGTCTCCTCACCTCACATATTTATTTGCTGTATCATAAGCTGTTTGAACCAGATGAATGCTGGTGTCTGATTTCAGTTTGGTTCTGGCAGGCAGATTGTGTTTATGGTGACTGGGCTTGTGATGTTGTGGGTAGGAGTTGTAGGTTATGTTACTCATACACATGCTCTGTCCTTGGCCTGACAACTGCTGTGAAGAGAGTAAGATCATCACATGTAAGCACTACACTTCCTGCTGTCCTCTGCGTCTGCCAGAGCAGGACATAGCACTTGGTCTGACACTGTTAGCTATGCAGTCCAAGCCCTCATGTACTCTATATTTATAAGTCATTTAGTGTTGCTCTGGGGATATGATCTAGTGCCAACTACCGGTGAATTGATGTATGAGTGATAAACTTTTGTTCCGTTGCCATGCTGGATTCAGTGTTGTGTTGGGCTTGTAACACAGAGAAGTAGTTAAAAGATTACAAGTTAGGTATTCTGGCAAGCGCTGACAGTGATGTTTCCCTGATTTAAGCACGCTTCTCTTGAAATATGTTAGAACTTTTCATGCTTGCTTGATACGTCTGCTTACTACTACATCGACTGCAAATCTAAGATTCTATTTTGCTCTGTTGGATTTATGGTAAGCTGTGAACATCTTGGATAGCTTAGCCACTGATAGCTGGCCACTATCATTTGCCTGGCTGTGGTGTCGACTTTACGTGGAAATTATCAGCACTGGTCGTGCATTTCTGAGATAACTTTGGTGCTGTTCTGTGTGGATCAAGTGCATGGCTGCATTTCCACCATCGTTGAGGGGCCCTGGTATTAGTCTTATGACTATTTGTGAGGACCCTCTCATGCAGGATGCTGCCCCACCAGAACGAATGTACAACAGTCCAACAAGCCCACTCCCTGGGGAAAAACCTACTGGATCTTGGCAAAGGGTATGTTTGCTTTGTTACATTATTTTGTCTGATTATCAAATATTTCTTTGTTTTCCATTTTGGTGAATGTGAAAATGATGACAAGTTTTTAAAATCATGATGAGAAATAAAGAAAGTGTTTTTAATATTTATGTACATGTATGTACTGTGTATGCTTTCATAAATGGAAATAATAGTTTATAATGTTATTATAATTAAACATATCTGTGATATTTTAAAAATAAAGTTCCAGAACAACAGACATTCACGTACAACTTTATTTCTGACTGTTTTTTTGTGTGTAATATGACTGATGATGAATATTCCCTTTCAAGGAATACTGGTAATAATAATATGTAATAATTAATCATCTCTTAGTCATAGATTCTTGTAGTATAGTGCTGTTGCTTTAACATTGTGGTTTTGTTTGTCTCAGCAGTAGTTTAAAATATTTTAAAATTAATACATATATAATGTCAGCTTTACTTGGTAGCCTGATCTCATTCTACCATTTTGATTTTTAATAATAAACACGGATTGATTATATCACATTTAGGAATTTATCTGTTATATATGTTTCGAATGAGTGTAATTTGGATTAAAAAGAATTCTGCTAAAGCTTTTTATTTAGCTCAGTCTGATGTCATAATTTAGTTTAGACTTTATTTTAGAGAAGATATGATATGAAAAAGAATGTAAAATCCCCTAGATGTCAGCTGCATTAACCAGTCACCTGACATGATGGGTTGTTAGATCAATACCCTTCTGTGGACACATTTAGGCTATTTCTTATTCCAACATGTGGTCCATGCCTTGTTTAACAAATGCAGTGATATGTGCTGTCCTGTCAGGGAAAGGACATGAAAATGATCCTTGCTGCTCAGAAAGAGTAGCCTGTGTGTTTACTCTGAAGATCATGAGTGACAAGCACCTTATATTTGATTCTTGCCACTGAATAAACAATGTGCTGGGGTCTCATTAAACAAACACTCCTTTCTTTTCTTCCATCCTGTTGCTTTACTATGTGTATGTCTAATGTGGTGGATCTCCAATGTTTTGGATCTTACTACTACATGTTACAAGTTCATGTAGCTAACCTTCAGTTCTTTACTCACCTATATTTATACACATTCATTTGAGGCTACATGTGTATCTGCAATTTGTTTTTAGTTCTCAGTAGGTTTGTTCAGTGAACCATATGTCACAAATACCATGTTTGACAACTAATAATTTCTGATAATCTACATGCTGGGCTTTCATTAAATAAACATTCCTTTCGTTTTACCTACTGATTCTTAACTGGTATATCAAACACTGTGGTATGTGCTATCCTGTTTGGAAAAATGCAATATAAAAGACCCCTTGCTTCAAAATGGAACTGATAACCTTAGTGACAGCAGGTTTTCTCTTGTTAATATTCTAACCATGATAGCACTGTAATAGCAGACATTCCAGTTAACAGAAGTTGCTTAACCAGAACAAGTAACTTGCATTCACATTATTTAATGCATTGTTCGTAATTGCTTCAAGTCAGCAAATCATCTGACATCTATTGCTGTTACATGCTTTGTAACTGGGTTTATTTTAGATCATGTTTCTAACAGCTATCTTTTTATCTGGTTGGATATTCCACATTAATAGCATTGTATGGGTATTTTTTTTTCTCATTATTATTTGATTAAGTTGAAATAAATAAAAAAAAGATAAAAAACCTCAAAACATAATAATGATAATTGTTATAGTCTTTGATATCAAGACAAAATGTAATCATTTACCATTCATGAGATAATTTGGCAGACTCAAAATATTTCTAAAACTGTTTTCAGTTTATATAATAAACTTTGTCTAAACCCTGTCCATTGGGACTGACAAAATGTGCTGGTTTAGTTGGTGATCAATAAAATATATAAATAATTTAATGATGTTTTGTAGCCTTTTATTTTATAACTAGGTTTGTGGACCACCAACACTAAAAACCATGTTTTTTTTTAAAATATTGCAAACCTTCACTGTAAAATATGATAATTATAAAATTAAAATATAACCCGACTCAAAAAACACTGTGTCGTGGACAGTAATGGATAATTTTGTCTTTCTTTCTGGCAGTTTGTTAAAAAAACCATCCAAAAACATGTATATGGCAGTTATTTATTTATTTTTAATTTAACTAATCGACCAATTTAAAAGGGAAAAAATCTGTAAAATAAGTGAAAAATAAAAACAACTTTTATTATAAAAAGCTAATTTGAGACCTTAACATAAATTGATCTCATCTATGGGACAGATTTATAGATAAACTGATGACGTTTTGGTCAGAATGCACTGTATATATTCTGTATACCTAATCTGGTTCTGGTATGCATATTAGGTGTCTGTTGTGCCAGTTCCCACAGTCTGCATTGGTGTGCATACTTACAGCAGCATGCGTAATGGGCTTAGCAGATGATACTGCTTGTCAGTTTGCAGAATCCTCTACATGTTTGCATCATCCACTACTGGAAAAGATTTTTTAATACATCAAACATTTTCTGCATTTTTTCAGTAAACATATGTTCTTATGTACATATACCTGTATGTCATTTGTACTTTCATATTATTTAAAATAATGTTGTTAGAAACCTTTTTTATATTTAACACTTTTAAGTGATCTTTAAAATTTTGTATTGCCTTTCTAGTGTAATGTGATATCAAACTATTTATTTGAGATCTTTTGCGCTATTTTCCATTCTAACCAGTAGCCCACAACTGGTTCATCAAAGGCCGTGGTATGTGCTGTCCTCTCTGTGGAACGGTACATATAAAAGAACCCTTGCTGCTTATTGGAAAGAGTAGCCTATGTGGCGGCAGCAGGTTTTTTCAGAATGACGATATGATTGACGTCCAATAGCTAATGATAAGATACAAATCAATGTGCTCTAGAGGTGTCGTTAAATAAAATTAACTTTTTATTTGAGATCTCAACGAATTATTTTTACAGCTCATTTTCTATCAGTCATCATTAAATTCTTTTTGGCGTGATCAAGTTGAGCTGATTCAGACATCCTTGAAATTTAGAATACACCATTTTGATTAATCAAAAAAAGAATGGTATTATGTTTTAACTTCAAATGTCTAGCCATGATTGTCTCACCTGACTTTGTTTTAATAACTGAAAGAAATTCAGTCATTTTTTTTAATAGATTAAAATACATTGTTTTTTTAATGTATTATAGTATTAGTCAAGATCATTTATTCATGTAGTTTACTTAATGCTTATGCACATATAATATGTATTACTTGAAAACGTTTTTAATATCAATATTGTCTGTAATGAAGTGGTTGGTTGTTGGAACACATTTGCATCCAGTCGTGTAAGTTGATACTGGTAGAGTAATTACATAGCTACTTGACCAGACAACCTGCCACTTGTACTCATTATCTCTGGCTTTCCGGAACAGTCTTTTTGCCAGCCCTATACATGTACATACACTTATTATAAAACTGGTTGTGATAGAGGAATGAAATAAAGTGCTATTTTCATATTTATTCAAGTATTTTTGTTATCCAACAAAATATAAACGTAAGCTAATTTCCACTTCTCTAATTACAAATGTATTTATTAATGTATAATATAGTAGTCCAAAAACCTTTAACAATTGGAGCTAATGTTGATGCATTACAGTATTTTTTAATTTGGTTTTAAAACCTTGGCCAATTCTGTTTAAACATAGCAGAAACTTAGTTTAATTGATGCAAAATATTGCCAAATTTTGTAAAGACATTAAGCGTTGTAGCTTTTTTATTGTCACTTACTGCAGTGCAGATGTTTACCAGGATGGAATTATTGGAGGAAACATTTGATTTGTGAAGACTGAGTTACAGACCTCACATTACAGAAAGTTCTGCCATGGTCCATCTATCATACTCTCTCATCTTCCAGTCCAATTAAAACCCCACCTTTACACAGTTATAATTGACAGACTAAAGGGATATACCAGGATAGGAATTTAATATGGAAAAGCTGATCCCTACTACTACTTGTTTTAGTCATGAGCCAAACAAAATTTGACCATTTGTAAAATCAATAATATGTATCCTATTATATCTAACTCTAAATCAGTTTCTCATTATACCTTTTTGAGGAGTAAAATATCACCCTAACACTACCCCCCAAATAATACAAATCATGTTTTCATATTATTTTGTCATTTAAATATTCCCAAACATAAATAGTTCACCTTTGAAACATTTATACCAGTAGCTAAAATCCTATAGCTCCATGTATAGCCATTGTACAGATACATTATAAATACATTTACCACAAAACATGGAAAAAAACAAGAAAAACATGACTGCACTTGAAATGCATACACCTTATTAATGCATACATATATATACATGTTCAATACATTTGTTTGGTTTGAAAGAAAAAAATGATTTTATTTTAAGAGCAAATTCG